>JBAMJR010000499.1:12500-87500 GCA_038501785.1 Myoxocephalus aenaeus | reverse complement strand
GTCCAAAGCCCCAGTCCTCTACTTGTGGATGCTGCTGAGCTCTGTTGGCTCATTAATATTCACTTTATAATTGGCTCCCATCTTTTGGGGGATTTTATATGGTGACTCTCCCTTGTGTGGCCTTCTATACCATCAAATGGGTTCTCTTTTTAAAAAGAAAGGTTATTCTGGGCAAATCCAAGGATGTAATTTGGAAGCGCGCTCATCGGGGAGCTCCGCTTGTTTGTTATACATAATTGAATTTTCTAGTGGTCCAAAAGCTGGCGAAAAAAAATAATTAAATTGCCCGGATTTCTCTGAAGGTTTGACTTGGCTCACGTTTTTGGCACCTGGGTGTTTCCAGTCATTTAGGGAAATTGTTTTCCTCAACCCAGGTTTATATTCAACATATTCCCAACAACATTACATCATTTCCGTCAAATCTGATATTTTCTTGGAGAAACACGGAGAATATGAAACACTTCTCTCTCATTATTTTAACGGCAACACTTTAACCATTACATCAGGAAGCAATACATCTACTTCCTGTTTCTACAGTCATCCCCAAACGTACGGGAATATTCATGTGATCTTCGTTTTCAGGCTCGCTAGATTGGATGTAAAAGCTCTTGAGTCCAGAACAGTCGCTGCGGTCCAGGGTCGCTCTAATGAGGATGCAATAAGCCGGCACTCTGTTAGTAAAGTGTTTAGAGATTAGAGGCTCCACCACCTTATGTCCAATTTACCCCGGCTGCTCTCTGGGAGGAATATGTCCATAAAAAAAAAAAAGTGAATAATACATTTTTAAAATGTAGAACCTCATTTGTTACGCAATGCAACCGGGACATAATGACTTTGTGTTTGCTGCAGTGCTCCTTTCAGTCCAACCCACTGTCGCCCGTAATGCTACGTAAACGCTTTTTCGCAACGCTTTTTCGCGTGCGTTTACTCGCTCGACTTTATGTGGTTAATTCACGTCATTCACTTCATTCGGTTTTTTGTTTCATTCGCATTTTCGCTTCATTCGCTTTTTTGCGTGGAAAGGGGGCGTGGCTTATCTCCGTAAAACAGTTACTATTTCCACCATCCACCATGTAAATAACCACTAGTTCTGCTTTATACTTGTTGTGGAAGTCCCACACACGTCGGAACATCAAACGCCCCCGTGTCTGGGTTCATAATATTATCCGTAGTCGTGTCTGGGTTCATAATATTATCCGTAGTCGTGTCTGGGTTCATAATATTATCCGTAGTCGCACACAGCTCCGACTCCTCCAGGACGAGTGTCTGAATGAAGCCGCTTCCAGCGCTGCTTCAGCGGACCAGCAGCAGTTTGATTCAGCAACGGCAGGACAGCGGTGACGACGCTCATTGGCTTTCATAACTCGTGGTCACGCGAATTTTTCGCAACGTGCCATTCGTGCCGCCTGCCAGTTATTCGTGTTGTTCGCAACCATACGCGTCTGTGCATTGACTTTGCGTGCGATCTACACACTTTTGGTGTGAACGCAGCATAAGAGCAACATCAGACCTCTGATTGACAGGTCTGGAGGCGGGCTTGAGACTCTGGCTTTTCATTGGAGCCATTGGGATTCATCGGTCCGCCGACGTCACGAGAGAAAAGGCTGCAAAGGCTGTAAATTGCACCGGGGAGCTGAACTTTGCGTGTGATCGGCGGCATATGAGCTGTGTTGCTCTAAAGGGAGCCGCATTGAGCTAATAAGGCGCTATGGTGATTTAAGCCGAGACCCCGGGGCCTCCCAGGCTCATTATCCAGGTCTCTGTGTGTCTGAACCTTCTCCTCTTCCTCTCCGCGAGCCTCTCAGGGTCTTCGTCCTTCTTCTGCTCCTATTCCCTCGTTACTTAACTTGTTCCTTTTCTCCATATCCTGCCGCCTCTGTGTTTCTGCTTGGCTCTTGTTTCATTCTTTGCTCCTGCTCTAAATGTCCTTTCCTCTACGTTCCTCTCTAGTGAGATGGTTTTACTCATTACAGCGTAGGAATATGTGTGTGTCTGGATCGGCCTGTTGCTAGGCAGACTGATGGACTGCAGGCTGCTGCTGCAGCTGCTAACAGGAAGTGTGTTTTTATATTTGCAAATTATGTCACTAGTGGTTGCATATTGTAATCTCTTGCTATTTAGATTGGTGTAAAAATAGGTTGGTGTTCTATCGGTTAAAAAGGGTGATTAATAGCGTTAACGTGTGTAGAACAAATAAAGATGACTAAATATGGAGACACAAGGTTTCCACCCAACAGCGACACTATGGGAAAAGTTTTCTTTGAACTTTCCTCTCTTCGGGAGGAGGAACCGAAGAGGGTCTGGTCCCCGGAGCCCGGGAGGAGGAGACTCTGGGGGGGGGGGGGGGGGGATGAACAGAGGAAGATGAGAGAGGAGGAAGAGGCCCTGGACTTTGGGGAGTAGTGTAATCTGAAAGCAAGAGCCAGCTGATGAAATCTGACAGAAAGAAGGAGAAGAAGGGGATCGAAAAGGAGACCAAGAAGAGTCAGTGACGGATCATCAACAAGCCTCTTTCTGATGTGGATGTCTGTGTGTTTTCTAAAGAAAGGTTTCCGACACACACACACACACACACACACACACACACACACACACACACACACACACACACACACACACACTACTCTGTCTTACAATTTACTTCCTTTTCCCAGCCAGCAGGAAACTGGTGGTGAAGGATCAGGGTGTAGCTTCCACCCCGGGGCAATGCCGAGGGGGTGATTTCAGACTGTCACGAATGTTCACAACACGTCTTATGACATCAGAAAGTTGCAGTCCTTGTGGAGCGGTGTACTCTGGACGATGGGGCAACAGAGATGTTGAAATCCTCTCACAAAGAGAGAATCAAAGGAGGAAGAGGAAGACGAAGAGAAAGTAAAGAATCCCAGCCCAGGCGCCAAGAAAAAACATTTGTCCCTGTATGTTTTTGCAAACCACGGATCAATGAATAGCAACGTGTTTGCTTTCCTATGGAAAGATACGTGTTATGAGTGAGTCTAACAAGAACGTGAGGTTTACGTTGTGGTTGTCCAACAAACGCAGGACTTTCACCCAGGAGTCTGCTGTTCGTGTTACGCAACGTTGGAACTCTTTTTGTTAACCGTTACGTTGTCACATTCATTTGCTATTTTTAACATGAATTGTCATATTTTTCTCTCACTAAGTAGTTTTGTTTTGCCTGAACCTCGACTATCGTTTCCCAATGGTAACCACGTGGCATTGTACGTGCTATGAGGCTGATGTGAAACATATTCATGGAACATATTTCATCCCGTTGTTTGCAGAAACATTCATTTCTGACATTTCTTTTGGAGAGTCGGCTGACAAATGAAATCCCATTCAGACGTACAGTGTTCATCACAGCCAGAAGCTCTAAAATCTGTAGATTGCCGTCTGATTTGAACCTTTCTGACGGTCCTTGAACACATCGTGCGTGTATGATAAATAGATAAGTAACCAAAACGAAGCTTAACCTTTTGGCATCAAGCCTTGTTTTCCGAAAATCCGAATGGTTATTATTCCCGTACTAAATTCGGATTATCTCCTCAACCACAAGGTCTATTTGAATAATTAAAAAATATTATATACATATTATATACATATATATATATATATATATATATATATATATATATATATATATATATATATATATATATATGTTTTGCAAAAACATAATTCAAAGTTGTATTTTCTTATCGTAACTATATTTGATGCTATATATTTATACTATATTTGAATGTAATATATAACATCTGTGCGACATTTGGCTTTGATTGAGTGAAGTTAAGTATTTTTTATAATTAACACTGTGATATTTCATTGGAAACAATGTTGGATCGATAGATTCCAGTGTTTTCCAATGTTGGTCAAATTAATTATCACAGAAAATTCAACTTTTTCTGGCATTATAACTGTGTTTTACTGCACAAAAAGACATGTTTGAGTTCTCTCTACTTCTAGCCACGATTGTTCTGTTTCCATTGAGGAGCTGCAGGACTTTTATACATTGCAGTGAAAAACCAGGAGTAGATATTAGGAGGATGCTGGGAGCGCCGTCATGAGCGCAACACCGAGACACACAACCTCGTTAAGCAACACACAACTTACAAGTCAAAGTTTCCCAACTCTCCGTCTGCCGTGGAGCCAGAAAGTCAGCGAGCTGGTCCAGCTCCAAGAGATAATCACTCTCACACACACACACACACACACACACACACACACGGCTACACACACCAATAATCCTGTGTTTGTTATGTTGTAGCTGAAAGGCTGTGCCCGGTGAGCCCAGATATCCACAGTCCATATTAGATCTGGATGGCTGATCTTTCTCTCCAATTTACTGGACATCTCTCATTCTATCCTTCTGTCACTCATCCCCCCCTTCCTGCCTCTGCAGACCTCTATTTCCTTCTCCCTCGTGTCCGTTTCCAGCCCCTTGTCGTTTCTCCTGCAGAATATGACATCGTGAGGTTGTGAACTTCCCGACCGTCTGAAAGGCGTCGCTCCGCTTGGTTTGCTGGGAGCAAACAGTTAATTAATGTTTCATGTGCCATTGTAGTCATATATTCCACCACTTTTGTGAACTTAAGACCTTTGGTAAAACAATTTCCATCACCAAAACAGTTCATCCACATGAGTAAAGTTATGTTTTCACAAGAGATATGAAGAATTTCAAAAATCAAGCTTACTTTTTTTCAGCTTTAGGGCCATAGTATCACTTGTGCCTTAGGACAATTGTGCCTCATTATATAGAGAGCTGAGATTGTTCTGCAATTTTTTATGTAACACATGTGTATGTATCTCATATGCAAGTGCCTTTTAAAGGTGAATTTATAAAATGATGTAAAATGGAGAAAATGACCTCAGTCCCCAGTGGGTTAAAGGTATCAGTGAACTGGTCTCCAGGTTCCTAAAGTGACCTTTTCCCAGTCATCCCATTCAAACTAGCGGCGCCCTGACCGTGTTTTTGCACGAAGCCACAGGAGGCCTCAGATCTGTGTTCACGCGTCAGCTGATGGTGAGTCACGCATTAGTCAAGCAGGAGCCGTGCACCTTCAATACAGAATGACTCATTGATTTTAATGAACTGCATATGATAACTGGACATGAGTGAAGAGCCCTCCGTGTCCTATTAGCTTCATTATTACCCACGTAGAGGACATTAGTTTGATAGATAACGTTGTGTACTTGTGCTTTATCTTGTTGTTGTTGTTGTTGTTGTTGTTGTTGTGTCCCTGACGTACGGACATGAGTGTCATCAATAATTAATTCATTAAAAAATATCATTCTTTTTTTTTTTTTTTTGTTTCTCTGGTGTAACGGTTCAATTCTCAGTGAGAATATTTAAGTAAGTTAATTCAAGTGGAGTTGAGTCCGAAATGTCATACGAACTATTTACTCCGCCAGTTTTTAGTACGTCCAAAACCTCAGTATGAAAATAATTGTACGGAAATTGCTAACTATTTCCCGCCCCTAAAGCGTCCCCTGCTTTATGGTCTGTTTGACTCTAAATGACCATAATTTACTAAATGAACATCATGCTGTATTGAAGAAGACTTGAAACTAGAGATTGAGACATAAACTCATGTTTACAATGTTTACTGAGGGAATACATCAAGAGAAGTAGAGTCATTTATATAGACTTCTATACAACCAGAGGAGTCACCCCTGGTGGTCAGTAGAGAGAATGCAGCTTTAACACATGAAGCATAGACTTCTATACAACCAGAGGAGTCACCCCCTGGTGGTCAGTAGAGAGAATGCAGCTTTAACACATGAAGCATAGACTTCTATACAACAGAGGAGTCACACCCTGGTGGTCAGGAGAGAGAATGCAGGTTTAAAAAGCATAATAGGTTGCTGAAGACAAAGATAATGAGCTAATTTCTTAATCAGCTGTGGTTTGGTTACATCTCCTTCAGCTTCACCTCCCAAACTGCATCCACATTTTTCTGCCTGTGGAAAATGAAAACCCTTCCATCAAGACACTGGTTGTACAAATTGCTCATGCTGCAATCACCCGTGAACCCATTAGCTGAAGCCGAGGGCTGCTGAGTCAAGTTGAAAAAAGAATGGAAAAAAAATCGAAGCACCATTAAAACTCAGGGGAAGAGAAAGAAAGACCACTTATTTGCCAAAAGCATTAATGCTTTTTGAAGGTTGTGTGTTCGGCCAAAACAACTGTTTGCATTCGTCAACGGATTTATTCTACTTTGCCTCAAGAAGGATATTTGTATTTATTGGAGGTAACTGTCAAAAAATGTCTCATCTGTTCCACAGATATGTTTTTAACGCTGAAACAAATAATCTTACAGGCCGACCAGTCAGCCGCTCCGTCCTTTAGTGTGTTATTATTGCACATTCTAGTGTCTTTCAGTCCTGTTTGCAAAATGTATCTCACATCGCTGGTCGGTTTGCAATTTTCTGGTCAGTGTATTATATTCATATGCTGCAAATCTCAAAATGGACACCGGTTGATCTCGACTCACCAGAACAACACAATGCATCATGAGTCTGTCACTCAAGGCAACACGCGTCTCTGACACTGTGGGGCTGAACATGTTGACGGTCTATTTCCCCGTGACCTTTCTCCCCTGTTACATGTCCCGCTCGCTCTTATTTAAAGTATCAGATCACACTGTGAATGCATGAATATTTAATATGGGAGCAGTCAGAGTGTTGTTGTTGTGACTATCTAGCCTGCGTCTGCGCTCAGCTTTCCCCTCGACATCCTCATGCGTCCATTTGTGTAAGAGGCGGTTTAGATCAGTGATTTGTTTCAAGCATGTTGGGTTCTTGTGTGTAAATTATAATGCTGTATAGAAGTCTATGCTTCATGTGTTAAAGCTGCATTCTATGAACTGGCCATCAGGGGGCGACTCCTCTGGTTGTATAGAAGTTTATGCTTCATGACTTAAAGCTGTATTCACTACATTGACCATAAGGTGCCGACTTCTATGGTTGTATAGAAGTATATACTTCATGTCTAAAGCTGCATTATCTACACTGACCAGCAGGAGGTGAATTATATGGTTGTATAGAAGTATATACTTTATGTCCAAAGCTGCATTATCTACACTGACCAGCAGGAGGTAAATTATATGGTTGTATAGAAGTATATGCTTCATGTCTTAAAGCTGCATTATCTACACTGACCAGCAGGAGGTGAATTATATGGTTGTATAGAAGTATATGCTTCATGTCTTAAAACTACATGCTCTACACTGACCACCAGGGGGCAACTCCTCTGGGTGTATAGAAGTATATGAGAAAATGACTCTATTTCCTTCAGTAAAGCAGTTTTTTTTATTTGAATATGATTTGTATTCTTATTATTTAATTATGTGTTGTATTATTACTTTAATGTACTCCATATTCAAATATTCAAAGTATACCTGTATTAGCTGTTAATAAAAAATTGTTTTCCGCTATAATCAATAATTCCCGCACATACATGCATGCTGTTGCTTGATCTTAGATTAAATACGCTGCAGCTGTTGCTGTTTCTTTTCATTGGCCAGTCGTTAAACATCTCCGCTCTTCCATGTGGAGATGATCTTCGATGGATAAATCTGCGACCAGAGTCGGTTGACGACCATCTGTGTGACATCCGTCATTTGGATCATCACTGTTTGGTTTCTTCGCGGTGCCGGATAGCTCAAGCGCAGCGCTGCCACAGCCCGCCAGGCCTCTGGCAGCATCGGCCCCACGCTCTCCGTATTCAAAGTATTCGCACAAATATTTCCTTTCCACTCGCAGCTTTGTCTTCTGCTCCCGCCACCTGTTCCTCAACGAGCTCCCTCAACCTCTCGGCAGATTGAGTAGTTAAAATATCTGCTCACCAGATGTTAAACTGCCGGCTAATTGTGCTCCAAACAAGAGAAAGAACCCCAAGCTGTAAACACGCTGCTCCGTGAGGATGAAATGTATCCCTCACGCTCGGATGGACGCGTTGCTTAATAACTGAGATTTATTTTTCATACATTGACCTCTGGCTAATGCGTCAATTATGTAAACACGTGCACGCGCGTGCACGTGTCCTGGTGGCTATGTAGAGTAACCGACCGTCTCCCGTCTCCGCCGTGCCGAACCCCTCCAGCTCCTTCTGAATGATTCTGCTGAGGGGGCGAGTGTGATTTGTCATTTTCTTTTTTACAGATGCAACATTTCTTTCGCCCTAAAGGGGATTTCAGGAGCGCCGACACTCCGTCTCACGAGGACGAGACACTTGTACGTGTCTCGGCAAAAATAAAAAGTCTGCTTCTTGTTAGTTTTGTTTTCTTGAAGAAATTGTTCTTTCTTGATTCTTGTTGTTCTCATGGTTGAATGCACTTATTGTAAGTCGCTTTGGATAAAAGCGTCAGCTAAATGAAATGTAATGATAGATGGATGGCGGTGACCCTGAAGGAGGAGGCGGAGGCTGAGAAGGAAGAGGCAACTTGTGGAAAGAAAAGAGTGAGAAATAAGAAGTAGAGAGAAGGGACATAACTGAAAGAAGAAAGAAAAAAACGGGGAGGCCGATGTTCATTGGTTTATTTATTTGTTATGTAACTTCCAAACTAAGTATCTATCTATCCATCCATCCATCCATCCATCCATCTATCTATATGATCGCTCCATCCATCCATCCATCCATCCGTCCATCCATCTATCTGTATGATCGCTCCATCCATCCATCCATCCATCCATCCATCTATCTATCTATATGATCGCTCCATATCAGTGAATGGAGCGACGATGTCCCATCTTGGATTTTAAATGATTAACTTAGTTTATTGTAATTAACTCACGAGGTTAAGGTGAGGTGGGATATTATTTCCAACACTGCTCCAGTATATATATATAATCCAAGATGGCGTATCGTCGCTCCATTCACTGATTGTTTATATATACACTGGAGTCCCCACCACAGTTTACCGCCTACATATTGAACACAAGATATGATATAAGACACGAGGGGAAAAGACGAGGAGGGAGGCGGTGGAGTGATTAGTAGCTCAGATATGAGTTATAAGCTTTCTCTGAAATGAGATATGGATGGAACCTTAGGAGAGAAAGAGGGTGAAACAGATTGAGAGCACTCGGGGTGGATCATTATGCTGATGTGAATTAATGCCTAGAGCTGGATGAATGAATCACCAGCCAGTCAAAGAGGAGGGACAGGAACAGGGGGAAACCAGAAGAAATGAATGGAGGGAGAACATGAGAGAGATGAAGTGAGACAAGGGGAGGAGAGAGGTGAGAACATGAAGAGATGCTGAGATGTAACCTGAGAAACCAATCCAATAAATTTTGGAGTCCTCGCCTGAACGTTCTCTGTTCTAAACCCTCTCTAACTTTGTTCTGCTTCACTTTATCAAAGTCAACCTTTGCAGAGAGAATGTTCACATGTTGTGCTATGATTTGGGTTAGAGAATGTTCACATATTGTGTTATGATTTGGGTTAGAGAATGTTCACATATTGTGTTATGATTTGGGTTAGAGAATGTTCACATATTGTGTTATGATTTGGGTTAGAGAATGTTCACATATTGTGCTATGATTTGGGTGAGAGAATGTTCACATATTGTGTTATGATTTGGGTTAGAGAATGTTCACATATTGTGCTATGATTTGGATTAGAGAATGTTCACATATTGTGCTATGATTTGGGTTAGAGAATGTTCACATATTGTGCTATGATTTGGGTTAGAGAATGTTCACATATTGTGCTATGATTTGGGTTAGAGAATGTTCACATATTGAGCTATGATTTGGGTTAGAGTTGGACCTTACAGCTGCATCATTTCAAAGAAATCATCATCCTAAAAGTGATTTTTTTTATAGGCGGACCAGAAACCTTTTAATTATTTCCTGTTTGTCATCTTCATTTACTCTTAACCAGTAACATATAGACTGATATTTACACATCTGAACAACATCTCACATGTGTACCTTTTATTATAACACCAACATTATTCAAATAGCCCTAGCGGTTGCAGAGATACACCCTTTTTAGTTTGGGGATGACATTTTCGAGGAAAGGGCCTAAAAATAGGGTGGTTTTAAGGAATTAAAGCCGAATCAGCAGAAATCCCTGAAACAGGTTTATGTGAGTGAGCTCTCGTCGCTCCTCGTATGCCAGACGATGTTTCCTTGTTGGGGAAGACCAGCTTTCTGTTAACGGGCTACACGTTTGATCCGTATCGTTACGTCATCCACCCACCAGACATCATAGGATCAATATTAACGGATACAGATCACTTTGTTGTTTGAGTTCAGGGTGGGCGAGGACAAAGAGAGGGCGGCGCTCCCCGTGTCTCACGATCTCAAAAACGCCAACGGACATCATACATCTGAAAAATGTCATTTTAACTTTCACTTTTGCCAATTCTTTACAAGACTGCAGGGCGGCCTCAAAGCGGGGAGATTACGGCGCCCGGCACTGACCTCTGGATGGAAGGAAACAACACAAAGAGAAGGGGAAGATATCAAGGAATGCACCTGAGACGGAGACACAGACAGGTAGAGGAAGGGAGCGAATGACGGAAGGGAGACGGAGCGTCTGGGACACAGCGAAAGGTCATCTGTGTGACACAGTGAGGCAAATGAAAAGAGACAATGTAAAGTGGTGAAGGGGGAAGGAGTCAGGAGATCGAGGACGATGGAAATGAAAGGGGAAAGGACGGATTAGCAGAGACGGGTCTGTTGAGCCGTTGTGACGCCGTCGTTGGCGTTGAGGACATTTGGACGGCGCTTCTGACAAGACGACGGGGAGAAGCAACGCATGCCAAGGGTGGAGAGAAAAATAACAATGAAAGGGGAATGGGTGAAAAGGTTTAAGAATGGCAATAGAAAGATACAACAAATCTTAGAAGAAGGAATGCAAAAGAGGAATAAGAGGAGGAGAAACTATAGTGAGACTCTACGAGCAGAAACATAGTTTTAATCCACTGGTCGTGTCTTCTTGAAGAGAACATCCAAAATACACTTTACAAAAAATAGAAACCCTGCGAGCACTTTCATCAATAATAAAACTTTCCGTCTATTAGGCCTCCTAATTTAAACAATTACCATGAAACCCATCAAGAAGCTTCCCTTCTCTTAATAAGAACAGAACCGAGGAACGAGGAGACGAACGATCCAGGGGGCTTTTGACTCTTGCTAATGAGACATATAGCACAGCAAACTGAGGAAGCAGTAAATAAAGTGGCACACACACACACACACACACACACACACAGAACTTTTCCAACTGAGTTGCCTCAGTAAGTGAAGCTGTCGGGCGTCCCAGACACCAATAAACCAGAGACGGTAAAAACAACCGTCAGCCTGGACCTTGACTAAAAGCCACCGGAGCAAGAAGAAGAAGAAGAGCCTCCTCTGAGAGGACGAAGAGTTATATGGGGAACAAATTAAGAGTGGAAAGAAAATGAACGAGGGAAGAGGATGATGGCAAAGAGATGAGATAGGGAGGAGGGATACAAAAAAGAGGTTGACCAGCAAAAGATTGTTCTGGATATGACAACTCCCTGGTCTGGGAAAAGAAAAGTTTTTCATTTAGACAGTCAGACATGTAGCAGGGCCTCCAACAAGAGATCGCCCCACATGGGAGGCTGTAAGAGGACTTACTGCCATGAAGTGACAGGGGAGACAGAGGGGACGATTACACTTGAGAAGTGAGGAGAAGAAAAGAAGAGTTAACTTTGATAAAAGTTCGGGAGGTGAGGTCTGCTTGAAGGAGCGTCTTTTTTGGAATCTATTGAGTCCACGTGGCTCTCAACATGGAGACGTGCTCGATGCCAGCGGTGACGTCACTCTCTGGCTCGGGTAGACGTCACTCTCGGGTAGACGTCACTCTCGGGCTCGGGTAGACATCACTCTCGGGCTCGGGTAGACGTCACTCTCAGGTAGACGTCACTCTCGGGTAGACGTCACTCTCGGGCTCGGGTAGATGTCACTCTTGGGTTCTGGTACACAACACTCTCGGGTACACGTCACTCTCGGGGTCGTAGACATCACTCTCGGGTAGACGTCACTCTCGGGCTTGGGTAGACGTCACTCTCGGATAGACGTCACTCTCGGGCTCGGGTAGATGTCACTCTCGGGCTCGGGTAGATGTCACTCTCGGGTTCTGGTAGACGTCACTCTCGGGCTCGGGTAGACGTCACTCTCGGGTAGACGTCACTCTCGGGCTCGGGTAGATGTCACTCTCGGGTTCTGGTAGACGTCACTCTCGGGCTCGGGTAGACGTCACTCTCGGGTAGACGTCACTCTCGGGCTCGGGTAGATGTCACTCTTGGGTTCTGGTACACAACACTCTCGGGTACACGTCACTCTCGGGGTCGTAGACATCACTCTCGGGTAGACGTCACTCTCGGGCTCGGTAGACGTCACTCTCTGGCTCGGGCACATGTCACTCTCGGGCTCGGGTAGACGTCACTCTCTGGCTCGGGCACATGTCACTCTCGGGCTCGGTTGGACGCCACTCGGCCACATCTCTTCTGCAGACGGCGTGGCGTCGTTAGCTTTGGCACAATCGCAGCCGAGTGTGAAGCCGTGTAGATAAGAGCCGAGGTCCTGGTTCTCTGCCCGGAAAACAGCAGAGTGCCAAAACTGTGGGTTGGGGGGGTTGAAGTGAGTCACCGCCCCACAGCCCGGGAGTTCAAGTCTCTCAAATTCAGCGATGCAGGCTGGGAAACGATGAAGAAAAAACTGAGGCGGAATCTCTTCGTTTACCGGTCCATCCATGTTCGACGCTCGCCTTTGGTCGTGAGCTTTTGGGTGAGAACCAAAAGAATGAGATCGCGGGTACGAGCTCCCCGAAATGAGCTCCCTGTGTCGGGCGGCTGAGACCTCTTCGCGTCGAGAAGCATCCGGCTGAGGCTAAAGCTTCCCTCTCCTGTGTTTCACATTGTGTTGTTGTTGAAATGCGTATTCAGTCACGCTCCCCTTCCTTCCTGATAAGGTTGTTTGTTTTATTTTTGCAACTTCATCCTGTTTAATTGTGTTTGTTTGGTGCGCTTGTTTAGCTCGTGACATCATGTTTCGAGCATTAGCTGTTGCTGCTGTAAATTGGCCAATTAGAGATGAAGCATTTTTTTTTCTTCTCCTTTGTATCTATTCTGCAGTGTGAAGATTATTTTGTTTCTTTCTCATCAACCTCACTCTAACTTGCCCCTGTTTTCACTAAAGATACATTTTTGGTATCGCTGTCTTCTCCTTTTCTGGCATTTCAGTATAATCATGTTCCGTGCCTCTCTACAGCTGTCCGTCTATCTCTTCCCGTCTTCCGTTCCCCAACCTCTGAGAGCGAAACCCTTTAATAATACACAAGCTCCTCCGTTTCTCCTGGCAGCGGCGGCAGAATCCTACAGGATTCAATCATGACCGCACTAATTAGGTTAGCATGGCTAATGCACACGCCCCCCCCCCACACACACACCCACACACTTTACCTCCACATCAACAGCGAGGCAGGAGGGCATCCAGGATGTGTGGATCGATTGCAGGGTGGCTGAACTGCAGCTCCGCCCGGTTGGAACTGGGCATCGCCACAAGGGGCCGGAAGAGAAGGGAGCATCCCAGTCGAAAGAGGACACATAGACACACACATAGACACACACTGCAGAGCCTGTGTGTGTCTATGTGTGCGAGAAGGATGCGTGGGAGTGCTTGGCCGCCTTCCACAGCCTCTCCCTGCCTTCAAAGAGCCCTGGTAGAGCCTGTGGCACTCCAGACCGGCAGGATGGAGCGGGACCAGTGGGGGGATTGGATGGATTGAGGGATGAAGAGGTGATGAAACAGATTAGAGCGTGACCTCCTGGGGGGGGCGGGGCTTATTGTTGAGCATGCCTCGGCCAATCCTGGACCGCGAAATACTCCGGACGCCGTTTTTTTTTTCTTCCCGTTTCCACATTTAAGCACACGGCTTTTATTCAGCGTGACAATTACAGCAGTAGAAAAAGCTTTTACGATGATCTATAGGCAACATTAGAAGCATCTGATAATGAATGCAGGAGTCTTACCAATACACACACACACACACACACACACACACACACACACAGAACAATGAACCAACAAAGGCAGTGTGATCACGTAAGCCTGTGTTCCCCACGTTGTGCTAAAGCGTATTCCTATTGAGTGGACTCAATCCTTCACCGCTTTGATTGATTTCTTAGTCAAATCAGCTGATCTGTTCATATATCAGCGAGCTGAAGATGCATTACTCAGAAAGGTCTCCAGGACTTCCCTTCACCCTAAAGATGTATTACTCAGAGTCTCCTTCGGTGACGTCGTATCGCTCAAAGGCTCTTAACCCTTCAGGGTCTTAGGCCTTTTTCTTGATTTTACATAATTTCTTAAATTCACCTTTTAAAGGCACTTCCATATGAGATACATACCCATGTGTTACATCAAAAATTACAGAACAATCTCAGCTCTATATAATGAGGCACCACTGTCCTAAAGCACAAGGGCAAGGAGATATGGCCCTAAAGTTGAAAAATTGAAGTTCGATTTTAAATATTCTTCATATCTCTTGTGAAAACATAACTTTACTCATGTGGACAAACTGTTTTGGTGATGGAAATTGGTTTACCAAAGGTCTTAGGTTCACAAAAGCAGGGAAATATATGAATACAATGGTAGATACATGTAAATAAATGTCTAATACCAAATGTTGTATTATCGTTTTTTTTTTTTAAATGTGTTCTGTCACACCTTTCACCAAAATGATAAAAATGGGACTGAGAAATGACTTCATACTACAGATCAAGCTTCATGGGGTGTGTGCAAATGAAAAATGACCATTACAAAAATAAAATACGTATTATACAGTAGCGTTCAGCGTGAGACCGACAGCAGCAGTCAATGACTCATCGATCTAAAAAACTTGGTGTTGAGATGTGATAATATAAATCGTTATATTCTGCAGATATTCTTCATTTCATTATTCTTATTTCTATTAGAGTTCAAGTTGTGCGAGGTCCGTTTAACAGATACTGTCTGTGAGAAACGTTCCTCAAGGTTCCACGCTCTGCACTCCAACACTCACACCTGTTTATCAGTATGTTGACATTAGGGAAGCAGACTGGTCGTTGGACGTTCAGCCCTGTGAGAATAGATGAGGACGCGACTCTCCTCCTCTTAGAAAGGTTAGAGCCAATAGAAATGTTAGATGTTCATGACGGAAAACCGTGTATTAAAGAGCCGACCTTTCGGCTGTTCGGGGTGTTTTTTGGACGGTCAACCTGCGTGTTGACTGGACGACTCCCTGATATCAAGATTGCAGCGCTTGTTACTCTACTTGTGATCAAGGAAAATAAATTCAGAGAACGAGAGAAGTTGTTTGGCTAAGTTCTTCCGGACGCTACACCAGGCATCCAATAATTATTACGCATTAACAGATGTTTTACTCTCAATGAGGCCGGATGACGAAGGGAAAAGTAATAGTACACACACACACACACACACACACACACACACACACACACACACACACACACACACACACACACACACACACATTCTTTCCTATAATACCAACAGTGGACCAGCATGCCTCTCCAACTATGTGAGGACTTCAGTTTCTGGTTGGTTGAAGAAGAAAATAATGTAATAGTAAATTGACTTTTAACTCTTTTTTTCTGAATATTACTGAAAATGAGTTTTAAATATGTTTGAAATGAATTGCCTTGTTTAAAAAAAAAAAAAATCTCTGATACGAAAATTATGAAAATAATCACGGCCGCTTTCTTTGAGGAATAAAAGGATTCCTACATTCCTACAAATCAGAAGAAACTAATTGCTACATGCAATTATATCATCAATAGTATTGCAACACAATGTACTTAATTTAAGCTTTAATTCATAAAAAAAAAACATTCTTAAAAGGTAGATTCTAAAGATTGACATAAAACACCCACCCACATACATATTGTCACACTCACTCAAGCCACCTTGCGGCAACCTGTGCACACACACACACACACACACACACACACACACACACACCCTTCACCACCAAAACCTACCAGTTATCCTGCAGTCACTATGCATCCAGTTACTTGCTCTCACATACACACACACACAGATAAATAGTAGCGTGTCGATGCTCAAGGTGAACGCCCAGTAAACTAAGCTCTGCCTCCGGCAGGATGAAGCATTTAATCAAGTCACGTCGGGGTCGCCCCGACACGATGAATACTAAAGAGATGGAGCCGGGTACCTGCAGGGCCCACGTGTGTGACTGATAATACAGTTCACAAAGATGTTAATGAGACCGTCAATCTTGGCTTTTCATCAGGATAAGGACCGAAATTATAAGGATACATGTTGTGGGAATATTGATATGATGCATTAAAACACCCAGATGCCTCAGGTGCGTTATCCAAAGGCCTCTCTGAGCCTTTTAGCTTGTCGGTATTAACGTCAGAGTTCACATCCACCACACTAAATTAATTATACTACTTTAAAATCACACACTTTTAGACTATTTTTAGAAAATCCCATCCCAGTGCATGTTTTTCCACCTAAACGGGGTGTCGTACAGTAAGTAGGCCGGTGCGATGTGGTGTTCTGTACCACTAAAAGATTCAGTGCCGCTGCACAGAACTGGGAAGAGCAATTTTTGCCAAAAACACACAGACGAAAACACACAGACAACGACCCGCCACCATTTCCAGAAAAGAAAACCCACATCTGCGATCATTAGTAGGAGTCAAAAAGGTGACATATCTTCTGCCCCATGTGGCCAACCACGGCATTGCATTGTTAATGAAGCAGATTAACTTCGAAATGTGATTTGACTGCGTAAAGATTTGTTGCCGAACGTAACAAAAAGAGGCACAGGAAGGTGATAATACAATGGAAATTGAATGAACAGTAAACTGCATGTAGAAAATTCAAAATCATGAAACAGATTCTTTGTTTCCTAGGTAGCGAGTAAAAGCTCCACCGCCGGCTTAATGGCTGGTCACCCGCTGAAAGGGGCGATGGTTTCAGTTTTTCCACATAGGATGAAATGCTTACTTCATCACTGTGAACTCCACAGTCTTAAAAGAAAATGGTACCAACACAAAAACAAAACCTAAGTAAATAAATAGGAACTGGGCCATGCCACCCCTCAGACTGTAAATGTGCTTCAACTACCACCAAGTCTCTAAAGAAGCTGATCATTTCATTGTAGCCCGTTTTGGGAGCGCCGCAGTCTCTTCTAGCCGTCTCTCGGCTAAAAGGCCCCGTGCAAAATGATCACCCTTTAAAATAACTGGTATTTTAATGATATTGAGGAACTGATAACAATACACACAATAAAAAACAGACAAAATAAACCAGTATCCTATTGGTAGAAGCACTAATATCCAGGAAAAATGACCAAATCAACGACGTCTGCAGGCAAAATGCTTTGCTTCTGATGTGCTGTGACAATGTCCGTTACCCAGAAACCATTTCCTTATGAGATCAAACCCTTGACTGTCCATTAAAGAAGGTCCCGGTTCTCCTATCTGGAGGACACAATCAATCAAGTCCCACATAAAAAGGTCTCTGTCGTCCATCCCTTCAGAGTACAGTAGCCATCATTCCAAAGATAAAACCGTCGCGTAGCTAGCTAGGTATGTTAGCTTAAATTCCAACCGTGAACCACACATGCATTAAGTTGTTTTCCCCATCAATAGAAAAAGGAAAAAACAAAACTGACTAAGCTCAAGATTTATGAAGGAAAATACTGCAGATGCTTATTGCATAAACCATGAACATTGTGTGCTTTCTGGGAAACCAGACGAAGCAGACGATCCGTCTCAAAAGATGAACAAGGGACTTAAAAACCCACGTTGGTGCGGAAGAACATTTATCGTTCAAAATAATGAAGCTGCTTCCTGTAACGTGTGCCGGATGGGCTCAGCTGTAGGTTTGATCAGGTTTAGGTTCTTATCGCACGTCTGCTGGCTCAACAGGAAGTGATACGCGTTGCGGGCTTTGAGGAGACTTGACATGTATCTCAGGAGCCACACAGCGGCGAGCCGCCTCCATCGATTAACGCCGACTCGTGATGAGACTAACCTGAGAGAAATCTGCTGCCGGACTGTTGTCGAACAGGACGCATTGAGTGTTTGTGTCTCAAGTAAATCATAAAAAAAATGTGCTTCTAACGTGGTGTTGGGTGTATTATACCTGCAGGAGTATTTATGCAAAGCTTTTTGGTCTTGACGAGTTTTTAAACTGATAAATTAAGGCGGTGTTCACTTCAAATACGTGTATTCAAAGCAGACTGGAAGGTTTTAGCAGAAGGTATCTGAGAAAGAAAGCCAAAATACAAAGAGACAAAGACCCCCACGCAGCTTTTATACGTATCTGGATATTATTTAAAATTTTTCCCACCTTTCAAAATGCAGATTCTAAGAAGCAATGGATCTTTATTATTATTTTGTTGTACCTGTTTTCTCTACTGAATCAGTTGGATTCATCCTATTATGGACCCTTCAGTCGGCTTCTCTCTGAAGTCACTTTTTGGTTTCGTTTCCAAACATTTGGAGTGCAGTTAGTGACCCTGTGGGCTCCGTGGGGGCGGGGCTTAGCGAAGGGTCAATGAGCCTGAATGAGTGTGTGAAGGGTTTGATTGAGTGAAACTGTTGGCTATAATGTACAGATGAATGCAACACTTCTAAGCTTTAAAGCGTGTGTTGTGATGTCATCTTGTCTTTGAGTTCAGCGCTAATCAGTAACTCCAAGCAG
Organism: Myoxocephalus aenaeus; assembly: GCA_038501785.1. Lineage (NCBI taxonomy): Eukaryota > Metazoa > Chordata > Actinopteri > Perciformes > Cottidae > Myoxocephalus > Myoxocephalus aenaeus. Next base: position 68,780 of record JBAMJR010000499.1, on the reverse strand, counting down.
AAAGCAAAGGATACCGCAACTTAAAGACATTTATGAGTGTTCAAAAGAACAACAGCAGACAAACACAGCCCAGTTTCTCCCCTGCAGAACTAGGACATTAGCCCACATTATTCATTGAAGGATTTTAACGCAACAACGTCTTCAAAACAAGAATGCTCTCCGTTATGCAGCTTCCAGCGTGATGCCAAAAGAGGACGCTCAACCGAAACCACAATAAAAACTACAGTATCATGGGCGGCTGCAAGAACCCGACGCAGGGATCGCTGTAGTGTTTCCTCTAAATGTCAGCAAATGTCATCCTCGTGCATCAAACCTTCAACTCCACCTCGACGCCGAGCCAAAGCCACCGATCCGTCTCCACCGCAATGACAGATCCAGGGAAATATATTGAGTCTTAAGTCTTTTTTTTCTTCTCTCCGTCACCACAGTCCAGCACGCCGTGCCCCAAAGAAAACCTCATCGCAGTCATGCATATGGATCAGCACCTGCTGCTATGGCAACAGAGACCCCCCGCTTTGCCCGGCTTGGCTGAGTTTGGCTAGAATTGGTCAAACCTTCATAAAACCCTTCACATGCCACTGCTTTTCACACTGCAATGCCACTGGGCATCAAGGGCTTCTGCTGAAAAGAGCTTCAGTGGGCGAGCCTGTCAACGTGGACTTAGTAGAACCCTCACGGCTCGGTAGCAAAGTGACAGCTGATCTACACAAGAATGCAAAGGAGCACTCACCTCTACTGTAGTAGATGAACTGAACTCCAGAGAGAGGAAGTGGAGGGACTCCCTGTCCGTTGGAGGACAGGCTGGATGGTGCTCACGTCGAGTAAGAATGCTTCTTCAGGTGCATCGACAGAGTCTCCTTTTAAATACTTCCGCTCTCTCGGTGCGTCTCGCGGCCCGACTGGATCTGATTTATTCTGTTTCCACTGGAGCAGCCGAACAGATGTCGAACCAGCGAGTGGTTCTTTCCCCCCAACGGGCCAGAGAGAGAAATCTCAGATGTAGAGCTAAAGGAGAAAAGAGAGAGGAGGAGGAGGCGTCAATACAACTTTGAATTACACTTGATTCAGAGAAAGGAGAGAGAGAGAGATGAAGATCAAATCAAGGCGAGGTGTAAATGAGCCAGACAGCTTTGATTAGGTTCAACTGCCAAGTGCCCTTTTCCCGATTGAAAAATCATGTTTGTTTAAATACCTGCTAATGTTTATGAACATGTTTTCCTCCCAGATTATAACAAGATTGTGTCTGATTATGTATGCATGTACACTGATCCCTTTAAGCAGAAACTGATTTTAAGATGGTCGAGACTTCCCACACTGCATTGTCGGTTCCACCAACAATATAAGTACAATTATGTCAGGTCACCAAAAAATATTGTAACTATACCAAAACAGCAAAGGACTAAATCTGTGTTTCTCACAGTTATGCAGCAATTTGCACGGCAAAGAAAATAATAATAATAATCAACAATGTTGGCAACGGCCAATTTGGCTGAAACTGTGATTAAAGAGAGTTTAGAGTTATAAAACAATGCTCGCTAATGAAAGAAAGTCTGCACTCTTTGTCAGCTGGAGATGGGAAGCGGGTTCTCATATCTTATGTCTCCCATAACAGATGTTTAGTTGGCTCTTCCAACCCCATTATTTTTGCATCCCCAACGAATAGTGATCATAATTCATGTGGTTGCTTAAAAAAAAACATCCCCCCCCCTAGGGGGGAAACTGAGCGATTGTTATATAAAACTGTAAATCATAGCTTGTTTTATGAAAAAAAAAAGGCCCAAACTGCTGTATTTTGATGTATTGAACACCATAAGTAATATACAAGTAAAATATATGGTTTGGTGCATGAGAACATTTCTCAAATGTGTCCCAATGCAAATGTTGGAGTCCTCGCCTGAATGTTTTCTGTTCTAAACCCTCTGTAACTTTGTTCTGCTTCACTTTATCAAAGTCAACCTTTGCAGAGAGAATGTTCACATATTGTGCTATGATTTAGGTAAGAGAATGTTCACATATTGTGTTATGATTTGGGTTAGAGAATGTTCACATATTGTGCTATGATTTGGGTTAGAGAATGTTCACATATTGTGCTATGATTTGGGTTAGAGAATGTTCACATATTGTGCTATGATTTGGGTTAGAGAATGTTCACATATTGAGCTATGATTTGGGTTAGAGAATGTTCACATATTGTGCTATGATTTGGGTTAGAGAATGTTCACATATTGTGCTATGATTTGGGTTAGAGAATGTTCACATATTGTGCTATGATTTGGGTTAGAGAATGTTCACATATTGAGCTATGATTTGGGTTAGAGTTGGACCTTACAACTGCATAATTTCAAAGAAATAATCATCCTGAAAGTGATTTTTTTATAGGCGGACCTGAAACCTTTTAATTTTTTTCTGTATGTCATCTTCATTTACTCTTAACCAGTAACATATAGACTGATATTTACACATCTGGACAACATCTCACATGTGTACCTTTTATTATAACACCAACATTATTCAAATAGCCCTAGTGGTTGCAGAGATACACCCTTTTTAGTTTGGGAATGACATTTGAGGAAAGGGCCTAAACTTTGGTGTTTTTTTAAAAGGTTAAAAGGCTTCGTTACTTGAACATAGACCTGTTCCTCAACCCGTTCTCATTCCCATCCTGTCAAATAGACACTCTTGGTCATGACAGTAAACTTTATATAGGAAGTGGATTTAGTCATCGTGACGTCACCCATTGGTTTATGCACTGACGTTTTTAAAGCCTTGAGTTCGACGATTTTGTCGTCGCCATCTTGGAATACGGCCGTCGCCATCTTGACTTTTTTGCAACCGATGAAGGGAACTTATTTTATTAGGCATTACTTTGGGTTTCACACACAGAGGTGTCCTGGGTGAAAGTCCTCCTCCCTACACAGAATGTGTGGCTCTTTTTACAACATCACGTGACTTCCTGAGCAATTACTCTCGTGGCATCAGACGCTGAGGGAGACGGTATTTGATGACCATTCCCTAGAAAAGCTGCAACTGGTCCAGACTGAAATGCATTTGGTCCAACGTGGTCTCGTCTGTTCAGATGCTGAACATTATAGCTATCATCAGTCCATCTCATGTGTAATATGGCCCACCTTTTAGCGCCCGAGACCTGAGGACCATGTGTCTCAATGTCTAACCGCGTGGTAACTGAAGGGTCAACCACCGGCTCATTTTACACAAATACACACCTTACACCAACATCTGCTGGGCAAAGACACAATAAATGCACTTTGCATGAGCCGGGTCGGCGGCAAATGGCTTAGGGCATGAAAGAGGCGGGGCCACTGCAGCGTTTGAAAGATATGAAGCGGTATCAAAAGGAGGACGGAGCCGAATATCTGTTTTTCTCCATCTGGGTGTAAATCTCGTCTTTAAAGTAAAGGTTAGGCGAGCGAGCGGGTCGGAGGAGGGCGCCTGCGACGGAGAGAAGAAAAGGAAGCGGTGAGAGGCAGGATCAGCTGGGCAGACGGAGAGAATAATAAAAGTGAAATGTCAGAGACAGGAGGTTACGGAATGTAATCGCACCAAGATGGCCGCCTTGAGAACGTGTTCGCAGGTCGGGAAACAATCACAAAATACAATCTCTTGACACGAGTTGTCCATGTTTTGTTGTTGCTCGACACGACTTCTTTTTCAGGACTTTGCTACAAAGCGTATTATATACTGTATATGTCATTCATATCGTATATTATATGTTAACACCCGCAAACAACACACATCTCTCAGGATCTAACGGCCTCTTCAACATATTAGATGACATTTATTGAGCCAAGGTTGGACCTACAGCCACATAATTCAGCATATTAGGTCATATTTAGTGAGCCATAAGGTGCACGCATACACACACAGACTCACAATCGCAAAGAAAGGTTATTAAAGGGACGACGGACTCCACAGCTGGAGCCTTTCTATGCAAAGAAACCGCTCCTCAGGTGTTCAAGTCTCGTCTCGTGAATCTGCATCAACATCTTCCACTTTAGGCAACGACACCACTTCGTTAGGTTTAGAAGTTATGGAGTTATGATATTTAACACGACCTGGTAGCTCTGACCGTTGCATAGTTCATTTGTTTGTTAAAACAACAACTCCTAATTGACTTTCCAAAGGCATTGGATTTGGTGCTGAGCGGAAAAACAAATAGATAGATAACGAACCATGGATCACATTTCATGACTATTGTACAACCTGCCATGATACTGGGCATGAACAAGAATATCAAAACCCATCACAATGGGAGGAAAAATAAAATGTGTGCGCGAGGAAGAGGAACAAAAGACTCCATGTCCTCGGTTTAACTGCAAACAGAATATATGTGATATAAAACAACGACAAACAAAGTTTCACCGAGGCCTACGACTACAGACAATAGTGTCGCTGCCCCATCAGCAGGTTTTAAAGTACTGTTAGCTGGCTGTTATTTACCAGATGTATCTATTGTTTTTTGTTTTTATTATATTATTATTGTATTCCTCGTATGTGCAATGTCCCTGGAACATAAACACTTCTGATGTTGATGTCACCTGGAAGATTATTGGCCAAAAAATGCATGGAAGTAAAGCAGAATTATGCGGGAAGGGGGGAGGAGAGTAGGAGGAAGAGGAGGAGGGGAAGGAGAAGGAGAAAGAGGACGAAAAGGAAGAAAAAGAGGAAGAAGAGTAGGGGGAGGAGAAGGAGGGGGAGGTGGAGGAGGAAGAGGAGGAGGAGGAAGAAGAGGGGGAGGAGGAAGAAGAAGAGGAAGAAGAGCAGAGGGAGCCTCTAAAGGTGAAGGAGGATCAAACGTAGATCCACAGAGTTGCCTGTTGAGTGGGTGAGTGTATTTGTCCCATTAGTTGTCCCTGGCAACCACACAGCCTCTCTCTCTCTCTCTCTCTCTCTCTCTCTCTCTCTCTCTCTCTCTCTCCGGACTCGCACCACTTTCCTTCCCTTAATGACCATTTCTTCATCTTCATCTTCATCTTCGTCTCCCCCATTCCCTGTGACAAAGTCCTCTCTCTCTTCTCTCTATACCAATGATGTCACTTTTAAAATCTCTTTTCTCAGATAGAGAAATGTTTTTGAACATAAAACCTCTGTGTGTTAAAGAAAGTCATGAAGTAATGAAGAGTTTTATACAATGAAGTGGTGCTGAAGCAGAGTTAGTAACACTATTAATATATATATGAATCAAAGCTCAATAAAAGAATCTGTGCAAAGAGATTTATTGTGATCATTTTCAGCCTGTCTGAGGATCGCCAAAATAAAAGACTAATTGCTGATGTAATTTAGCGTCCCTTTCTTCATATTGCATTCACAACAATGCACAACAGAAAACGATTGCATCGCCGTTCATCTCTGAATCTATTGCAGAGTATTAATCACTCCTCAATAAGGCCTCACTAACGTCACATGTGTTGGGGAATCGGTCCATCAGAAAGTCAACTTTATTCTCTTATTCATGAAAATCCTTCGAGTGGAAGAAAACTGAAAGTTGCAGGTCTCCAGGTCAGTAATGGCGTCCTTTACCGCAGCAGGATGTGCGTCGATGGAGCGCCACGCTAACGGCTCCCTTCATGGATTATGAAGCCGAAGCTGATTGCGTTTTGGGAAACGTGGGAATAATTAGCAGACACAGGGAGGGCGGATTAAACACCGACACGGCGGCGGCCATCTTTACACAAGCGCTCCCTCGGTGGCATTAGGAGACCAGAGTACACAAACAAGCGTCCATTACACTGCTGCGCGCCGCTATTGCGTAACCTCGTGGGAGATCATCGTCCTTTTATGACGTTTTATGTTTTTTAATGCAGTTATTTTGTTCCTTGTTGTTGTTTGTTTATTTAGTTTGTTTTCTATTTCATTTGCTCTTTTTATTTGTTCAATTTCGATGTATTCGTTTTCTTTATGGTATTGTTCTTTTTTGTTTACTTTTTCTATTTCATTTATGTATAACTATACTGTGTACAACTTTGTTTTTAAAAGGTGCTTTATGAATGAAGTTATTATTATTATTATTATTATTATTATTATTATTATTATTATTATTATTATTATTATTATTATTATTATTAATATCCTCACAGGATCGGGCGTGATGGTGATGAGGAGGAACACCGGAGAGGAAGATGTGTGCCTCTAAAGGGAGAGCGTCAAAACAGATGACTCAACAGGATGAAGAAGAAGAAGAAGAAGAAGAAGAAGAAGAAGAAGAAGAAGAAGAAGAAGAAGAAGAAGAAGAAGAAGAAGAAGAAGAAGAAGAAGAAGAAGAAGAAGAAGAAGAAGAAGGAGAAGAAGAAGGAGAAGAAGAAGGAGAAGAAGGAGAAGAAGGAGAAGAAGAAGAAGAAGGAGAAGAAGGAGAAGAAGAAGAAGAAGAAGAAGAAGAAGAAGAAGAAGAAGAAGAAGGATGAGAAGAAGAAGAAGAAGAAGAAGAAGAAGAAGAAGAAGAAGAAGAAGAAGAAGAAGAAGAAGAAGAAGAAGGATGAGAAGAAGAAGAAGAAGAAGAAGAAGAAGAAGGATGAGAAGAAGAAGAAGAAGAAGAAGAAGAAGAAGAAGAAGAAGAAGAAGAAGAAGAAGAAGAAGAAGAAGAAGAAGAAGAAGAAGAAGAAGAAGAAGAAGAAGAAGAAGAAGAAGAAGAAGAAGAAAAAGAAGAAGAAGGCCAGAGGAGTCGCCCCCGGTGGTCAGGAGAGAGAATGCAGCTTTAACACATGAAGCATAGACTTATATACAACCAGAGGAGTCGCCCCCTGGTGGCCAGGAGAGAGAATGAAGCTTTAACACATGAAGCATAGACTTCTATACAACCAGAGTTGTGTTTTTCATTCTAAAAAACTGTTTACTTCAAGATGAGGGAACCAGAAGTGGAAAAAACACAAACTGATTTCCGGGTTCCCTTCAAGACTCAGAAAACTGTTCACAGCAATATCGATTAAGTTGCTGAGTCAGATTCATCTAGAAGGTACATTTGGAGCTTACAATGACAGAAAATTCAAATAAAGCAGATTTGACTGCGGCGCATGCGGCGCATGCGGCTCATGGGGGTTTAGTGGTCGTCCTGTAACCACGAGGTTGCCGGTTCGATCCCCTGCTCCTAAAATGCTGCGGATGGATTAAAAGCAGAGGCCAGATGTCATGTATGTAGCACAGATGAAATGTGGTTAAGGGATGATCTGCTCCAGCTCCTCGGTTCCCCTCAGCCGACTGCCACCACGACCGTTTCCAGGATCAATTTCATACTCTTTGAGCAATTCTTTCCGGCGCTGATCTTCAGAAACCCTCCTAAGACGGAGCGGCAACACGATCCTCCATCGCTGCCATGAACGACTAAAAGGCCCGAAACCCAACCAATAGAGGAACCGGTGCACAAGAGAGACCCCCAAACTAATGTGGAAGCCCCGCCCCCCTCGACCAAGACCGCCCCTGGTCTTCAAGCTGATCGGCAGGAGACTTTTTAAACTCTCAAACCAGGAAGCAGCTCTGAGCCAATCAGAGCTCAGGCTCCCTGTGAACACATCGCTTCAATATCGTCACCTTCCTAAAATAATGGCTCATTTTGTTCAGGTTTTTCAGAAAACACAAAAAACTTGACCAAAAGTAATCGGGGTGCACAAGCTGCACAACAGGCATCCTGTAATACCAGTCAGCTTATGTTATGATTACTAATATCATGTTCCAGCGAGATTTTCATTGACAAAAATGCTAACTAAATGCTAGCTTGAAAAGCTGGTAAAATTGTCTAAGTTACATTGTCTTTTGACTTAGGCAAAACAAAATGGCCTAAGTCACACTCTTGACAGGCTGTTATACTATAGAGTAAAAAATTACTTTGGCCATTATTTTAGGAAGGCGACGAAATGCAACTTCCCCCCTAAAAATCAGAAATTGAAGCCTTCTTGTCGACGTGGAGGTTAAAGTAGAGACGCTTTGTTCAGCAGGACAGATTAGCCTGCTAGCTCTAAAGTGAGCAGGTGAGCTGACAATAACCTTCAAAGTCTTCAAGGAAACTGCACACAGACACACACACACACACACACACACACACACACACACACACACACACGCATTAAGCTGCTGGTGACTGATCAAACATGGTGGAGAGCAGACTCTCAAATTCTCCCCCAAAATTGACTTTGTTTTTCTTTTTGATCGCTCCCATAAACACATTTAATAATAATTATAATAATAATAATCATTTAATAATAATTATTCTCTAAAAGAGGCGGCTGGATCGGATTTAGTGCATCGAGGTTACCGTGGTGCATGTTTTATGGAAAGTATTCTTTACACACACACACACACACGCACACACACACACACACACACACACACACACACACACACACACACACACTGTGAACTCCGTTAAGTAAACACACATAATGAGTCGTTATTCGTGTTGCTTGTTGTTTTCTTCTTCCTCATAAATCAGCAGAACATGTCGCCGGCCAATTAGGCGCCGCCTGGGGCGGCCGTTGGCATGGAAACCGCACACGCCAGGCCAAGGTGTCAGTGGGGGGGCAGGAAGTGGGGGCCGAACACAACAACAACATAAACAGAGTAAAAAAAGAAAAAAGAAAGCATATGATTTAATTTAATTTGTATTATATATATATATATATATATATATATATATATATATATATATATATATATATATATATATATATATATATTATTTTTAAAAGATGTTATAATTGTTTTATTAAATTTCAAGTATTTTTTTCTTAACCTTTTCAGATTGGGCTGCAATTTTTTTGCTTAAATAAAAACATTTAATATTGTTTTTTTAATGTAAGTTTAAGCGTTTGTTTTGAGTTTTAGTTTAAAGTTTCTTTCGTCACATGGAGTGTTTTAGGACCCAGCGCTCCCAGCCAGTGCTCCCAGTGCTCCCAGTAGTCGTCCACTGGACAGCAGCTGGTTGAGATCCTACGCTGAACGTGGAGCTGCTTCCATAATAATAATAATAAAAGCATCAATTTTAGAATGGCTGCTCTTAAAAAAAGCCCCGCTCACTTGAAGAGACGCTTTGACGTTCACATATTTATATTCTTTATCCTCCTGTAGTCTTTTCTCTTACTTCTTTTCACCAATTAGCATTCTCCCCGAGAACAAAGTAGGTCTTGAATACGACGTGAAAGTGAAGATTTCCTTGAAGGGCTTTGCTGAAAAAGCGCATGTAGGCCACCGACCCTTTAAATGAACAGATCCCGACTGAAGGCCATTCCAGTTCAAACACAACCTTCTGTTCATGTCTGTATGGAAGCTTTGAGTGGACCTTTTGACGTCAGTAACTTGTTGTGCATGTGCGTTTCCTTCTAATCTCCACTGTCCGGGTCAGTCAAGGGACTTCAGCAGCTTCCAATAATAACGTTTGTGTAAAGTCAATACAAGTTCAGAAATACTCAACCCATCTCTCTCAAATGTTGGAACATCTCTCCACTATTTCAGGTTGATTGGCGGCCGCCTCAAATCTCTTTTCTTTGCTGAGGTGGTTTTAAAAAAGGAGAGGACTTTAACCAAAGAGACGACAACAAGAGAGAAAACCACAACAAGAACAAGTGCAATACAAGTGTGCCACTGTTGGATGTGTACTTTATGTGTTTTGGGTAAATGTGGAACGAGCGGAGGCTTCTGTTCAAGATTTGAACGACGTTGCAACAATGTAACGACGAATGCCCATAAGCATGTAACGTAAGCATGTTAAGAAGCATGTAGCGTAAGCATGTTAATAAGCATGTAGTATAAGCATGTTAATAAGCATGTAGTATAAGCATGTTAATAAGCATGTAGTATAAGCATGTTAATAAGCATGTACCGTAAGCATGTTAATAAGCATGTAGTATAAGCATGTTAATAAGCATGTAACGTAAGCATGTTAATAAGCATGTAGTATAAGCATGTTAATAAGCATGTACCGTAAGCATGTTAATAAGCATGTAGTATAAGCATGTTAATAAGCATGTAACGTAAGCATTTAGCGTAAGCATGTTCATAAGCATGTAGCGTAAGCATGTTCATAAGCATGTAGCGTAAGCATGTTCATAAGCATGTAGTATAAGCATGTTAATAAGCATGTAGCGTAAGCATGCTAATAAGCATGTAGCGTAAGCATGCTAATAAGCATGTAACGTAAGCATGTTAATAAGCATGCAACGTAAGCATGTTAATAAGCATGTAGTATAAGCATGTTAATAAGCATGTACCGTAAGCATGTTAATAAGCATGTAGTATAAGCATGTTAATAAGCATGTAACGTAAGCATTTAGCGTAAGCATGTTCATAAGCATGTAGCGTAAGCATGTTCATAAGCATGTAGCGTAAGCATGTTCATAAGCATATAGCGTAAGCATGTTCATAAGCATGTAGTATAAGCATGTTCATAAGCATGTAGCGTAAGCATGTTCATAAGCATGTAGCGTAAGCATGTTCATAAGCATGTAGTATAAGCATGTTAATAAGCATGTAGCATAAGCATGCTAATAAGCATGTAGCGTAAGCATGTTCATAAGCATGTAGCGTAAGCATGTTCATAAGCATGTAACGTAAGCATGTTAATAAGCATGCAACGTAAGCATGTTAATAAGCATGTAGTATAAGCATGTTAATAAGCATGTAACGTAAACATGTTAATAAGCATGTAGCGTAAGCATGCTAATAAGCATGTAGCGTAAGCATGCTAATAATCATGTAGTGTAAGCATGTTAATAAGCATTTTAGCGTAAGCACGTTAATTAGCATGTAGCATAAGCTTGTTAATAAGCATGTAGCGTAAACATGCTAATAAGCATGTAGCGTAAGCATGCTAATAAGCATGTAGCGTAAGCATGCTAATAAGCATGTAGCGTAAGCATGCTAATAAGCATGTAGCGTAAGCATGTTAATTAGCATGTATTGTATTCTGAAGTCTGAATGGTGTTTTGTTGAACGGCTTTTGAGATTGACATACAACAGCAGATCGTTTTTCTCCTCTACTGTTATGTGTAAGTCTGTGGACCATAAATGTACACACACACACACACACACACACACACACACACACACACACACACACACACACACACACACACACACACACACACACACACACACACACACACACACACACACACCCTCTTGGTTGCTTCCAGGCGTTCCTGCTTTGCATGAAACTCCTTCAGAGAGGCGGCTGATTGTTTGCTGATTGGCCGGAGCGCCCTCCCGTCTGCTGGAGCCCTCGCCCGGGTGACCTGCAGGTAACGGGGTCGCCCACCCGATGATCCGCCCCGCCACCCGATGATCCGCCCCGCCACCCGTGACGGGCGGCCCGCGACCCGTTAGCCAATCAGCGAAGCCGCTTTCCACTAACTGGTGACACGCGGAAGATGTGATGCGATCACCGCAGCCGTCATTACGCAACATGAGGGAACTCTGCAGCCTGACACACACACACACACACACACACACACACACACACACACACACCTGAAACATTCATTTCAGCTTCGCCACGAATTCCCATGTTGTGAACACTGGTTGCCGTGGCAACTCGTGTGGTAACCAGGCAGCTATTAAGACATAATCGGGCAATATTCATTCCAGCATATTTGCACTCTGCACACTATTAGACTACAATGATATTACAGTGCAACAGGTCTGATGTATAGATGTTGCATGTTGCTTTTCCTATACCCCTCTCTCTCTCTCTCTCTCTCTCTCTCTCTCTCTCTCTCTCTCTCTATATATATATATATATATATATATATATATATATATATATATTTATATCCTAACCTATAAAGCTGATTCTGAATATCCAGATAATATAAAAGCCATTACACCGTGGAGGGAGGCGTGTGTGTGATGTGTGTGTGATGTGTGTGTGTGTGATGTGTGTGTGTGTGTGTGTGTGTGTGTGTGTGTGTGTGTGTGTGTGTGTGTGTGTGTGTGTGCGTGTGCTCGTTGTGAGTCATTGTAAATGAAAGCATCAGCTAAATGTATATCATATTCACATTTGTGTCTGTATGCATGTGTTCTGTAGTCGGCCCCAGGGGAAAGTGTCAGCACATGCGTGTGTGTGTGTGTGTGTGTGTGTGTGTGTGTGTGTGTGTGTGTGTGTGTGTGTGTGTGTGTGTGTGTGTGTGTGTGTGTGTGAGCATATGCTGACTTCATTACATACATGCATGAGGTGGTAAAGTGACAAAGTGTCCTGTTGTTGGCAGTGATGATGTGAGTGCAGCTGTGCGTGCATGTGTTGTGTGTGTGCACGCGTTGTGTGTGCATGTGTTGTGTGTGTGCACGCGTTGTGTGTGCGCGGCACAATAATGATGCGCTCTCAAAGGGAGCGTTTCAGTCGCCGTGGAGACGCTCGTCCTTTTGTCCTCGAGCTGCGACCCCGACAACAAAACCCCGTTCCCGTGTTTCCTCCTGGATCAGTCCGTTTTAAATCCGTTAACGTTGTGAATTGAAACAGAAATGCAAAAACACCCAACATTTAAAATTGAGAGCAACAAGTTTAAACAAGGAGGGAGCTGTCCAAGGTGCTAGAATCCGTCCTCATGTTAGATCGCTTCAAACAGGCATCGCTTGCAACAAGTCAACCGCCAACGAGTCAACCGCCAACGAAGCAACCGCCAACGAGTCAACCGCCAACGAGTCAACCGCCAACGAGTCAACCGCCAACGAAGCAACCGCCAACGAGTCAACCGCCAACGAGTCAACCGCCAACGAGTCAACCGCCAACGAAGCAACCGCCAACGAGTCAACCGCCAACGAGTCAACCGCCAACGAAGCAACCGCCAACGAGTCAACCGCCAACGAGTCAACCGCCAACGAGTCAACCGCCAACGAAGCAACCGCCAACGAGTCAACCGCCAACGAGTCAACCGCCAACGAGTCAACCGCCAACGAAGCAACCGCCAACGAGTCAACCGCCAACGAGTCAACCGCCAACGAAGCAACCGCCAACGAGTCAACCGCCAACGAGTCAACCGCCAACGAGTCAACCGCCAACGAGTCAACCGCCAACGAGTCAACCGCCAACGAAGCAACCGCCAACGAGTCAACCGCCAACGAGTCAACCGCCAACGAGTCAACCGCCAACAAGTCAACCGCCAACGAGTCAACCGCCAACGAGTCAACCGCCAACGAAGCAACCGCCAACGAGTCAACTGCCAACAAGTCAACCGCCAACGAGTCAACACACTGTGACCGACTAGACCGGCGGGCGGCGCGGCCAACGCTGGCGCTGCCGGAGCCGGAGCGTCCGGCTGATTCACAACAATACAAACAAATACTTCATTGAGTGTAGAAATGCATCAATACAAAATGTCTTCCTCTGCTTTTAATATGGCTACAGTATAAATTATACTTACTTACATTTAAATGTTTACATTGCATTTCATTTAGCTGACGCTTTTATCCAAAGCTACTTACAATAAGTGATTCAACCATGAGGACAAACTCAGAAGAACAAGAATCAAGAAAGTACAATTTCTTCAATAAAGTTAAAGTACAAAGTGCTATCAGTAAGAGACATTTAAGTGCTACTAAGTGCTGCTACGGTGCTACTTTCTTTATTCAAGGTGTAGTCGGAAGAGATGTGTTTTTAGTTTGCGACGGAAGATGTAGAGACTTCCTGCTTGTCAGCTTTTCAATTCAACACCATTACAAAACTTCTACATGCATATTTTTGTATATTTTCTCTAATTATTCACACAGCTGGTTTACAGCTATATTATTTCAGAGTGCACACATGTGACATTATTGTCTCTGGGTAACCCCTTCACTTGATTGGCGTCCAACAGTCATTTTTAATGTGACATTCACTCGTGTATTGACGTGTAGAATCATGGGTGGTTCAGCTCATGTTGCTGCTGTTAGATATTAAGTCATAATAACTACAATAACTACTACTCACACGCAATCATTTGCTTCCGCCATTTATTTTCAAGCCTCCGGGTACGAACAGACGTTTCCATACGAGCCGCTACGATGTGCGTCTCTCCCTCAAGTTTAATTCATCAACTAGTACAACTGACTGGAAGAAAAGTCTGAACATGTTTTCTCATTTTAAGATGATTTCAGAGGCTAATTAAGTTGGTGCCAGAGGTCCAGACGCTGGCAACATTATTGCATATGAATGTTAATGAATGCAACGAGCTGTGAGTCTGAAAAGTAAACTGAAGTGAACCGAGATGAGACGTTACCGGGCAGGATAAATAAACTGCTGCATTCGACCAGTGAGGTCCTGCAATGCCATGCTGTCTCATACATCATGTGTGTGTGTGTGCATGTTCTTGAAATTGTATCCATGTGAGGACCAAGAGTCAGACCTGGAGAGTGAGGACATTCTGTCCGGTCGGATTTAAGCGGACTGCTGGGATTGTAGTGTGTTTTAAACCAAGGTCCTCACAAGTGTGTATAAATGAGTATGCGAAGACTCTTATTTTTTTGGAAATGGAAACACACAAAGTAGCGTTAACTCATAACTACTTACTAATCATTGGACAGATCAATAATATCCTATAAATGGCCATGTGAACACAGCAACACTCCCTAATACAACGACTCTGTGAACACAAAAATACTGTAAATAATAAATTTTCCCAACAACCTCAAACACAACTCGTCTCTTCAGTGTGTTCATAACCATGAACTGGACCAAAAAAACTCAATAAGTGAAGATTGCATGCATTGTAGAGTGTTATGATTTCTCATATTGGACACGAGCGCTGCCAGCAATATGCATTTCTCAAATAATTCATGAGATATAAATATGGTTTGTAATGGGAAAATATAGTGTTGTCATGTTGGAAGAGAAGAGGGCCTGAATCGAACCTTAAATGACCCTCAGAGATGAAGACCAAATGGGATGAGTACTGGGATCAAAGGACTGTTGATCTTCCTTCACTTGTATATGGGGGGGTCGTAAACAGATAAGGGATTTTCAGGACAAAGGGAAATGTTTTCCTACTCTGATGACGAGAACTGTGGGTGTTCATGGTTCTCGAACAGACTAAGTACTCTGTTTTCTTTCATGGGGGGTTTGGGGGCGGAGACCTGATTGTGTTAAAAGGGGCCTGATGACTGTTGCTTCTTTGAATCTTGTATCACAGGCTGCTCTGACCAGTGACAGACTTTTCCTTCCTGCAGGAATAAACGGACTTAAGACAACTTTGATTAAGAGAGACTCCATTCCTTCTTAACAGATCTAATAGGAACAACTTCCATTACAGGTTGAAGGAGTATGTTGTTTGATTGGTGAAACTGAACTGCTCTTTCCCCAACACTCAATAAACCAACCAGCAGCCACTGACCCTGACTTTCATTGCTGCCTTTGGGGGGAAGAAGAAAAGCGTCGCACACACGAGGAGGATGTGTCTCACAGATGGATGAGCGCGCGATATCTTCATACACGAGGTCGTAAACATTTCATGGTGTCGCCCGATAGGAAGAGATTAGGTCGGAGCGAGAGACGAGAGTTTAACACAACGGGGAGAGGAAGAGGAGGAGGAGGAGGAGGCCGCTCACTAAGTCCAGCAAAGGGTTCCTCTTGGTCCGTTCCATTATGGTTCACCTGGAGAGCAACTTGGGTTGGAAATAAAAAAAGGAAGGATATGGAAAAAGAAACCCTGACCTTTAATGGTACCTACATTTGTCAATGTTAAATATGACATTGCATTACATTACATTTCATTTAGCTGACGCTTTTATCCAAAGCGACTTACAATAAGTGCAATTCCACCATGAGTACAAACTCAGAACAACAAGAATCAAGAAAGTACAATTTCAATAAAGTTAAATTACAAAGTGCTGTCAGTAAGTAACCAAGTGCTACTAAAGTGCTACTACGGTGCTACCTTCCTTATTCAAGGTGTAGTCGAAAAAGAAGTGTTTTTAGTTTGCGAACATAATTCAATTACTGGTGGTCATAGAATAAAGACAATAAAATACACACTGGATAACAGTGCAAGTTTGTAATATTTCAATTGACCTTCTAAGGGCTTGAGGAAGGTGATGGCGCTTGGGGAGGAAGGTGAAGGCGATTGGGGAGAAAGGTGATGGCGATTGGGGAGGAAGGTGATGGCGATTGGGGAGGAAGGTGATGGCGATTGGGGAGGAAGGTGATGGCGATTGGTGAGGAAGGTGAAGGTGATTGGGGAGGAAGGTGATGGCGATTGGGGAGGAAGGTGATGGCGATTGGGGAGGAAGGTGATGGCGATTGGGGAGGAAGGTGATGGCGATTGGTGAGGAAGGTGAAGGCGATTGGGGAGGAAGGTGATGGCGATTGGGGAGGAAGGTGATGGCGATTGGGGAGGAAGGTGATGGCGATTGGGGAGGAAGATGATGGCGATTGGGGAGGAAGGTGAAGACGATTGGTGAGGAAGGTGATGGCGATTGGGGAGGAAGGCTATGGCGATTGGGGAGGAAGGTGATGGCGATTGGGGAGGAAGGTGATGGCGATTGGGGAGGAAGGTGATGGCGATTGGTGAGGAAGGTGAAGGCGATTGGGGAGGAAGGCTATGGCGATTGGGGAGGAAGGTGATGGCGATTGGGGAGGAAGGTGAAGACGATTGGTGAGGAAGGTGATGGCGATTGGGGAGGAAGGCTATGGCGATTGGGGAGGAAGGTGATGGCGATTGGGGAGGAAGGTGATGGCGATTGGGGAGGAAGGTGATGGCGATTGGGGAGGAAGGTGAAGACGATTGGTGAGGAAGGTGATGGCGATTGGGGAGGAAGGCTATGGCGATTGGGGAGGAAGGTGATGGCGATTGGGGAGGAAGGTGATGGCGATTGGGGAGGAAGGTGATGGCGATTGGTGAGGAAGGTGAAGGCGATTGGGGAGGAAGGTGATGGCGATTGGGGAGGAAGGTGATGGCAATTGAGGAGGATGGTGATGGCGATTGGTGAGGAAGGTGATGGCGATTGGGGAGGAAGGTGATGGCGATTGGGGAGGAAGGTGAAGACGATTGGTGAGGAAGGTGATGGCGATTGGGGAGGAAGGTGATGGCGATTGGGGAGGAAGGTGATGGCGATTGGGGAGGAAGGCGATGGCGATTGGGGAGGAAGGTGAAGGCGATTGGGGAGGAAGGTGATGGCGATTGGGGAGGAAGGCGATGGCGTTCGGCGTGAAGAGTGAAGAGGAGGCTGCATTATCGAGTCCTGTCAGCCAGACGTGACAAGAGTGTTCAAACAAGATGAGTTTGTTCGTATGTGAAGAAGCGATGTGTTTTCTGTTCCTCTCCGTGGTCGTAGCACGAACCTGTGAGCGTCGTCGGCAACGGAGAGAACAAGAGGTCGAATGGGAGCAACGAGGAGAGTGGGAGGATTCTCGGCGGGTTCAAGCGTCGGTCGGTCGCCTCTTAGCGAGAGAAAGGAAAAGGTTAAAGGCGCTGGAAATAAAAAAGACTGGGCGAGAAAGAGAGAACAAGGTGCGTTTTGCAGGTGAATCTGGAGAGGGATGGAAGGTTTTATGGTCTCGTCTGCAGGACAAGAGCCGCTTGTCCACATGTACGGTAGCCATAGACAATGACCCGAACACCGGGCTCAAAATGTTTGGAGGAAAAGAAGGAGTGCCAGTTATTCACATGTTGGCGTGATTATCGGCCGATAATACTCTATGTACTCTAAAGTTTATAGTTTAGAGAGTATTCTAGATCCAAGAGGACACATAAGTGAAGCAATCAAAAAGTTGCATTTATGAATCCGTCTCCTACTTCGGCACCACAGACAGCGCCTTGGATTTAGCAAGTACTACACATGTGTGAAGCACAACTAAATAAAGTACAGTCAAAATAAAGTAAGCTCGTAGTAAAAAAAAGTCTTAATAAAGCCAGGTATTCACATGTTGGCGTGAGTATCGGCCGATAATACTCTATATACTCTATAGTCTAGATTTAGCAAGTCTGGATTTAGCAAGTACTACACATGTGTGAAGCGCAACTAAATAAAGTACTGTCAAAATAAAGTAAGCTCGTAGTAAAAAAAAGTCTTAATATTAGATAACAAAAAGGGTGCCAGTTATTCACATGTTGGCGTGAGTATCGGCCGATAATACTCTACATACTCTATAGTCTAGAGCAGGGGTGGGCAAACTTTTTGGCTCAGGGGCCACATTGAATTAAAAAATTTGACAGACGGGCCGGGCCAGTATCAGATGGATGGAGAGTGTTTGACAAAGGGGGCGTGGCTTATCGCCGTCGGGTCTCTCCGTGAAAAAGAGCTGTCTTTTCCGGTATCGATTATGGAATAAATAACCACTAGTTTTGCTTTATACTTGTTGTGGAAGTCCCAAACATGTCGGAACATGAAACACCCTTGTGTTTGGGTTCATAATATTATCCGTAGCCGCACACAGCTCGGTGAATTTCTCCGACTCCTCCAGGAACTGCGCCGGTCTTATCTCCGTAAAACGGATAGCGATTCTGCCATCCACCTTGGAAATAACCACCAGTTCTGCTTTATACTTGTTGTGTAAACTCCACATACGTCGGAACATCAAACTCCGTGGTGTCTGGGTTCATAATATTATCCGTAGTCCCACAACAGCGTCTGAATGACAGCCGCTGCACACACGAAAAGCCTAAAAGAGCGCTGTGCAATAAATAAGCATGAAGAAACATCAACGCTGGTCTGTTGTGGTCATCGTGCTTCGGGAAACTGAACTTGGGAACGGAGAAGCGCTACAGCGGTCTTTACTATAACTTATAATTATTTAAAATAAAAAACTTTTTTTTAATATTTTTTTTTTAATAATTTTTAATGGGCCGTAGTTTGCCCACCGCTGGTCTAGAGAGTATTGTAGATCTAAGAGGACACCGACAAAGTCACATTAACGAATCGGTCTCCTACTGCAGCACCACGGACAGTGCCGTACTAGGAAATACTACATGTATGTAAAGTGCAAAGAAATAAAGTTGCTGTCCACAATAAACATATTCAAAATAAAGTAAGCTTGAATAAAAGTCTTAATATTAGACATTATGACGTGTCACACCAGCAGCGCTGTAATTAACGTAGCGATGGCTCAGTTTGTCCCGGTTCTCCCCGACAGCGATCCAGCATGACAACAGCAGGCTCACCCGAAAGGAAGGCAGTTATTTATGTTTATGTTATCAGTTACACCTGTGCTGAACGAGTAGCGCGCACAATTAGCATGGTTGGTAATTGCGTACCGTCAAAAGGTTTGCCGCAAGAAATACAAATAAAAAAGGTCCGCGACATCGCTGAGAGATTATCAGACTATGGAAATGTCAGAAAGAAATGTGCGAAGTCCTGCTGTGCTGACTTTTCCTTCTGTGTCTTCATGACAGCAGGCGGTCTCATATCGGCCTGAATCGGTTCAAAAACACTACCTCCCTAAGCCAACTTTCTCTGTCTCTCCTCCCACCTCGTCGGCGTCTTCCTCGCCCCCCTCCTCTTCCTCGTCCTCTTCCTCATCCGGCCCATTCTGTTCACGGCGCTAATCTGGCGTCTCATCGGCAGCCAGCCAGAGTTTGGCTGATTATAATGGCGCCGTAATTAGCTGATTAGCGATGGAGAGCGCGCTTGTTGAGGATCCTAGCCAGACGAGAGGACACTTGATTAGATAATTATACGTGTGTGTGTGTGTGTGTGTGTGTGTGTGTGTGTGTGTGTGTGTGTGTGTGTGTGTGTGTGTGTGTGTGTGTGTGTATAATGCAACCATGAATCCATTAACACTCCAAAGATGAAGCCTCTAAAGCGGTTCAATGTGCACATGTTCCGGACATATTTTAAATATTTTTAAATGTATTATTTTATATCTTCGGTGTTTTATATGCTAGTTTAAGGTTCCACATATTTGTCTCTTTCCGGGGGAATATGTTTTCTCAAAGCGCGCCAGGTTTCCATCCCAACACAAGAACTGGTAGCACTTTATAATAAGTGCACACTATTTAGCATTAGTAACGCATGAATAAACACTGAATTCATCATTCATAAACCTTTATTCCAACATGAACACTGATTAGTAACTCATTAGTATGAAGTTCATGAACACAGTTATAAATGATTGATTCTTGATTAATAAGCTTGGGTTTTCATACTTTATAAATAATGGATTCTCCATTTGTAAATGAAGTATTAAGAACTTATAGATGATTAATAAGTTTTATAAAATGCTAGTTCATGATTAATTCAGTAGTTACTACTCAATACAAAGTGATAAAGAACATTAATATGATGATAAATGATGAATTCAGTGTTTATTAATACTTTACTAATGCTAAATAGTGTGTATTTATGATAAGATGCTACCCAAGAACGTATGTGGTCTAGAACTACGTCAAACTAAAAGTCCGTCCTCGCCGTGTGATTTCCCGGCAGCGGTCGTCTCCAGATGTTTCCCGTCTCCCCGTCGCTGTGGTGCTGGTTCACGGAGAGAAGAGCCGATTTACTCCGTGGGCTTATGGATGCTTCTGTAAAGATACACGCGCGTAATCCTTTCCATGCACGCGGTGTCAATTATTACAAGGAGTTTAATGAAGTAAAGACGTCGGCTTCCGGCCGCTCCAGTCTCAGGATTCTGCTGCAGACGTTCACGTCGGCCTTGACGTCCTCAAAGGGAAGGGGAAGTCACTGAAGATTGAATCATGTGATGTAACGCTGTCTGCTCAACTTTATAATGATCATTATTTATTATGTATTATTCACTCTCTTTCTCTAATTTATTTATAGACATATATTCTTTAGCTCACAGGGATGTTTCAACAGAGAGGTTTATACTTCCCTTTTCTAGGAATGACACAATGTCACCAATATCTGGGTGAAAATAATAATAATAATAATAATAATAATAATAATAATAATAATAATGATGGACACACACACACACACACACACACACACACACACACACACACACACACACACACACACACACACAGTCTCAGTCCCTAGTTTCAAGTCTTCTTCAATACAGCATGATGTTCATTTAGTAAATTATGGTAATTTAGAGTCAAACAGACCATAAAGCAGGGGACGCTTTAGGGGCGGGGCTACAAGGTGATTGACAGGTTGACACCGGACGTTGCTAAATGCCTTCAGTGTGTTCACAGATTCAATTCAGTTAATAGTGTATAAAAACACATTATATTAAATACTCAAGACAATAAGTAAAAGCTTTTATGTACATGGACGCTTTCGACTCAATTTAAAATCCTGTAGAAGTTTGCGTTTTATTTTCTGTGCATTACACAGTAATGTCCGTATAGCTGGAATAAATACTGCCCCAATATAAATGTGTAAACTTTAATATAAACCAGAGGGTCTCCATTTTAGGGGACCTTTTTTCCTTGGCCTCTAATCAACCAGAAAGTCCTTGCCTTTCTTTTCTTCATGATTTTAACATAATTCAACAATATTCAGGAACATAATCCATACGTCTGAGCAAGACGTGTCGAAAAAGACCCTGAGAGAGCTCCCCAAGTTTTTGGAAAAATATTTTGTGGACCCTTAGCAACAAGCTAGAGGCGATTAGCGCACCTTTCTAGAGAGATTAGAACCTACTGAATCTAGCAATACTTTCATTTTAGCTGTTGGGTAAACAACCGCCGTTGCCGTGACATGTGTAAATGAAAATGTAAAGAAAATTGCCGGCTCAAAATATGAAAGATGACCGTGAACCCCAATGTTGTTGTTGGAGGTGCATTCAAGGACCGTGGAGAAAGCTAGGACACGTCTTGTGGGAGCAGGGCTTCAGCGTTTTTCGTAAAATTTTATACTTTTTGACTCAATTCCGACCTTGTTTGGGGGACTTATGATCAATTTTGTGATGAGTTATGATTCATAACGATAAAATATATTTTGTTTCCTTTCTCCTCAGGAACACAGAGGAGGCGTGTCCTCCACTCTGCATCCATCCTGATGGATCACAGCCTCGGATTGATGGCGCTGCCGGTCTGAAGGCCATTCAGCAGCATCTCAAACTAAATGGAGTTTCCTGCGAAGCGGCTGAGGGTGTTTGGATTTCTTTTTTTGGGGAACAGGCCGTTTATAACTCGCCGCCCAGATGCATTCTGGGCGAGCAGTCTGTCTCCATTTAGAATAGAAAACGCCACGATAACCTCAGTGGCGACTTCTGCACCACTGAGAAGACCTTGAGTGGGACATGGCATCTTTTAAATCAGAATGTTGTTACTTTTGAAGTTTTAACAATATTAAAATGTATTGAAAATCATATTTATACTTCAAGTCAGGGTTTCACCTTCGAAGGTTCTTGTGATAAACATTTAAACAGCAGCCGTAGGTACACAATCCATGGCCCGCCACAGATTATATATATATATATATGTATATATATATATATATATATATATATATATATATATATATATACATATATATATACACACATATACACATCACCTATATGGTTCAACACCCAAATCTTAACCATAAAGTTATTCACATGCAACGGCTGAAGATCTGAAGATTGAGAACAAATGTTCTAACAATCCATGTAAAAAACGTTGGTCCTCATAAAGGTAGAAGAACAGGAAACACACACACACACACACACACACAGCACCAAAGACACATACAGAAGAAGACACATCTCATCTTTTGAGTGAGAACAGAACATTTTGTAAAGTGCTCCTTCTTGTGTTTCCTCGTGTTCGACCTCATGAGCAGCGGCCGCCGGGCCGGCAGACGTTAAATATGTATTCGTGGTTTCTGGAGCCAGACGAGCTCCAGACTGCACAAACAGACTAGACACCACCTCTCTCTCCATATATATATATATATATATATATATATATATATATATATATATATATATATATATATATATTTATAATACGGGTAGATCAAATCAAGCATTCTGATTGGTTGAGAGTGAGTCACGGGGTGTACTTTATTCAGCCATAAAGTACTGTACAGCCTGTTTACATTTAGAGCGTTCCATATCAGTGCGCACTTAAAATAACAGGTAGATTTAAATTGCGCGACCGTTAGTTGTCATTTCAAGCTTGACAGTTACTAAACATGTTTGGTGTAAACTTTGATATTGTCACGTCCGCAGTAACGACTCAGACGTTGGTTTCCTTAACTTGCAGGTTTATTGCTTGAGTGTTCACAGTATTGCAACGGGGCTCTTCGCTGACAGTAAGTTAGCTCAAACGGAACAGCTAACAAGCTCACTTAGCATCCCCCACACTAGCATAACTCATCCTCCACCCTGCTTTCAACCGGCCTGGTCAGTAAATCGCAGATTTACTGACCAGCTCGTCCGTTTTATAGTCCGTATGTGCGTCCCGTGCGTCCCGGGACTATTTTCTCTGCCGCTGAAATGCGATACACAACGTTTTGCCTATTTTGTGCTGAAAGGCAGCTTACATTACTATTTATAAAGTCGCAGGTACCCGTATTATAAAAGCAATAAGGTACTTGAGGCAGTACTGTGTCTACAATAATGTACTGTTCAAGGGTTTGCCGGCCCTCCGCTGCGCGTCGGGCCTAACAACTCCCTTGAACAGTACATTATTGCACGACACAGTACTGCCTCTCGTACCTTATTGCTTAAATATCCTCTGCAAACACCACGCCGAACGCACCGACGCCACGAACATGTGCCGCGATGTAGGAGACATCCACAGTGACGCTGCTGCATATCAGGCCTCCTGCGAGCGCACACACACACATATATATATATATATATATATATATATATATATATATATATATATATGTGTGTGTGTGTGTGTGTGTGTGTGTGTATCGCTCTGTCAGGTGGCAGACTTCAGCAAAAAGCAAACCCAAACTGTTCTCTGCTAATATTTGATCGTGTCATTGCTATTTGCCTTCCCTCACCTCCATCCTCTGACATCTTTCACCTCCTACCTCCTACCTCCTCTCCTCCTCTCCTCCTCTCCTCCTGTCCTTCCCTATCCACTTCTCCTTCCCTCTTCATCCTCTCTCTCTCTCTCTCTCTCTCTCGGCCTCACAGCTGTGTCGACTCGCGTCGTAAGATGTGACGCAGTTATTCCCACACTTCTGCGGGCGCCACACGACCTCCACAGAAAAGCGAGGCCACCATTGATTTTTTCAATTCATACAATTCTTCTGTTTGGTGTCTTTTTTAGGCGACCATAATGTTGTAGATGTCAGAAGAGAGCATGTGTTCGAGACCCTGTTCCAACAATAAAATGGTTCTGAACGACCCACTCTCCCTCCAGACTCCACGTTTGATACCTAAACCAGGATTTAGTCACGAGCTGACGATCACAGACCCTAACCCTAATAACCCTAATAACCCTAACCCCTAATCCTATTTATTGTTTGAGTTGTGTTTAGAGGTTGTATATGGGGATTATATATTATTGTAGCCTTGATTTTTATGTTTAATTTGATACCTAACATGTAACGACCAATTATGTCCGTCAACGATGAGAAGAACAAGACGGAAAAATATCAAACCTGCAAGATTGACGGCGTAGAAAAAGAACGAGACTAAAATGTCGTCCAAAACTAGAAACGTGGCTAAAATCTCTTCATTTTGGCGTCACCGTCCAGCTCTCTTTCCTCTCCATGATGAGGTCTGGGTCGGGTCGGGTCCCATAACCATGAGGGGATCTGACCACGTGACGTGTTTGAGGATTCGTGAGTGACATCGGACGTCCAAAGGGTTTCCGTCTTTAATCAGCAGTTCAATGACTTCCTTCTCCGTCTCTTCCTCTTTCCCTTCCATGGCTCACATCTTCCCTCTCATTTCAAGTTGTTGTTTTTTTATCTGCTTCCATCTCCCACCTCATCTCTCTCTCTCTCTCTCTGGAGTTTATATCCCAATCTGTCATCCTCTCCTCTCCCTTTCTATCTCTCTCCATCTCCACTTCCTCATTCCGTTACACTCGGCAGATTTCTCAATCTCGGGCTCCATCTTAAATCTCAGACCTCATCTTCTCCGTCTGTCTCTCTTTCCTCCTCCCCAGCTCTCTTCCTCATCTCCTCTTCCTCTTTTCATCTCTTCACCCGCATACATTCCTAGACATACATATTTATATTCTCAACTTCTCTCTCTCTCTCTCTCTCTCTCTCTCTCTCCACCTCTTTTGGTTCCAGTATTTCATGCGTGGATAATCCATGACGGTCTAATCCTTTTAGCTATTCTCCCCTGTAGCCTAATGAGCCTATAGCGCTGCTGCACACACACACACACACACACACACACACACACACACACACACACACACACACACACACACACACACACACACACGCACATCAACTTTCAATATGCTTAAGAACATTAATACCACCTTAACAGGATTTATCTTTCGTCTTGGTTCCTCCCCCTCTGGTCTGATCCGTCTCTCAGCTCCACTGGACCAACCACCGCTCTCCTCATCCCTTATTTAATCTCACTAATGTCTCGTTTTAATGACATAGTTGGAGTCTTTACCAGAAATAGCATTCGCTAAGTCGTTTAGAGGCAAATCTCCCGTTGGTAACCATGAGTGGCGCCGGCGTGGAAGTCCACTGGAGACACGGACAAGTCATAGTCAGACAACACAACGACTACACAAACGGTTGAGGCACAGCAGCGCGTTGAGCTAAATGCTAACGTCCTTGTGTGTTTAATGTCAATGCTAACATGCTGACGTTACGCAGGTACGTCATGTTCACTATGCTAACAGTTGCTTATTAGAATAAACACGTTTTTGGAAGTATTTGGGTAGTATTGGAGAAAGTAAATGTTTGCCTGATGATGGCGCTATATGGAAAATCAGTAGAACACTAAATTTAGCAGAATTTACCTTCAAAGAACCATGAATATCAGACGCAAATTTCACTAACATTTCAGTATTATATTTCACTAATATTATATTTCACTGTTATCTGTTTGTCTGACCTTCCGCCAAGAAAAAAAATCCTCGTCTGTGTAAACATACCTGGCCAATAAATGCTTCTGGTTCTGATTCTGACTATGAACCCAAAATGCCAACCGTTAGATTTTTGCATTTTTAAATATGCGGCAATTTCAGAAGCAAAGTCAGTGGATCACCAAAGACATTGAGGGTCCATCCTCTGGGGACCATAAATGTCTGTAGAAAATGTACTTGAAAAAAGTACTCTGTAGCTCCGTTAGCTTTGTTAGCGTTGTTAGCTCCATTAGCTCCTTTGGCTCCGTTAGCCAACAGGCTAACTGCTAACAGGCTAACTGCCAACAGGCTAACTGCTAATGGGCGTGCAGGCCATGATACACTGTGGTCAACATGAAGTCACATTCACAACAATAACAACAACGCCACACTTTAAAAAAAACAAAAAAATCTCTCTCTCTCTCTCTCTCTCTCTCTCTCTCTACCTCTCTACCTCTCTACCTCTCTCTCTCTCTCTCTCTCTCTCTCTCTCTCTCTCTCTACCTCTACCCCAATCGGTCTCTGTCACCCCCCCTCCTCCCTCCCTCCCTCTTCACCTTGTCCGTCCCGTCTCCCCTCCTCTGTTATCGACCTCGCTCCCCCGCTCCATCCTTCCATCTGCTCCCTCGCTCCTCGTTCGCCCAGCAGACCATCTGACAGCTGTATGAATCTTTACTCACTCCGAGTTCAATTATGTTCAGATAATTAGTCGAGACGGCAGCTGGCTCCTTATGACCTTTTGATAACAAGACTTCCAGTCTGTGGAACTTTGGTTTGTTCAAGAACCTGAACGGGGAACCAAAATATGTCCGTCTGACACCAACCAAAAATATATTTAAGCGTCATATGCATTCTTCAATCATTCAGAAAAGCATGGATTTAAACTTCATATCATATCCGACATTTTACATAACAGCTAAATATTTATGTTCACTCATACCTGGACAATAAAGCTAATTCTGAGTCTGATTAATTCAAGTTGTATATTTACTGCTTCACACCTGAGTGCAGACCAGATGAACACCGCTTTGCACTGAGGGCCGGTGGGTCGATGCCGCGGTGAGGGTACTTAATATATATAATGTACTCTCAAGCTTTGTCAGTATATTATTTCTTATTGATTCCCTTTCAAAATAATCAATTATAAAATATATAAACGTGGGTGGCTGCGTTTAGCGTTAGTGAGAATAAAGCTCCACGAACAGCAGAATCCAGAGTAGAAAACGTTGAAAGGAGCTCGTTATTTAATCGTGTTTCTTCTGTAAAATACTGGACTAGTTTTTAACACACGGCTGCAGAAACATTTTTATTTAATTTTACTCATATTTGATTTTGTGATCAATTTGTTATTAATGGCCCGTGTGTGTCATGTGATTAAAACAAATATCACATTCCCACGTGAAAAAAAGATCAGTATCAATATTGTTACGATTGTTTAAAAAAATGTGCATCAAAATCTTAAAAAATCTTTGAATTTTATTTGAATTAGTTTCGGTATTCTTGCAATTTCCATTTGCAATTTGCAATTGTCACAAGCCTGTGTGAGGAAGTCGTGGAATTAATGCGATTGGAAACCATTTTTTCACTTGAAACCTGCTGTTTTGCCCGTCTTTCAATCAGAGGATCGGTGGTTTGAGCCCCGGCTTCATGTCCTTGTGTCCTTGAGCAAGACACTTAACCCCAAATGGCTCCCCGTTGCTGTGTCTACGGTGTATAGAGCAAACATGTAAGTCGCTTTGGATAAAAGCGTCAGCTAAATGAAATGTAAAGACGGAATCTGGATCAAAGGCCTCGTAACGCTCCTTTAGCGGCCGACTATCTCTGCAGGACATCGGGTCACACTGCTGGTAGAAAAGGGGATTCATGATTGGAAGAGAAAGTCTGGACAGATCCACCTCACGAGGAGGATCATTGGGAGGAACCTCCAGAGCCGTCTCCCAGAGGCTCACAGGTCCACCAGGACGAGACGAGAAACATCACATATACGAGCAATAAATACGTCCGTGAAACCTTTTGGTATCGCATGAAATATTATAACAACAGTTTAAGTTTTTTTTTTTTTTTGCTTGACACTCATTTCCTTCTCAGGACTGTGTGGACATTGTTTGATCACATTTGATGGAGAACTCAAAGGGTCATCAGAGTTGGCTGAAACAAATAAAAAGACAAACAAACAAAAAGCTCGCGGATCGGCTCGCGGAGGAATGTGGCGTCACTTTGTTCAGACGTATATTACGAACCATTGTATCGATATGTTTGTCTGTGTTTTCCTACGAATGTCCAGCAACTGCGCCTGCAGTGCAGAACCTGTTCAGAACATGTCCAGAACCTGTTCAGGCCAACACTAGCACTTGGTTAGATTTAGGATTGAGGATTTAGGATGAGATAGTGGTTTGGGTTAAGCGACTGCCAAAGTTGCGGTACACAAGTAGAGAGGTAACGTAACAAACTAAGTCAACATCTGCGTTAAAATAAGTATCGGAGAGGCGTTACTTAGGGTTAAAAGTAACTTTAAAAAAGCCAACATATGGATTAACGAAATCTTTTCACGCGGGAATCGAACATCTCCTCAGTGAAAAGCCCGATGCTTTTAGACCAAGTCATCCACAGCAAACTCCTCCTCACCCAAACTTTACCACTTGTTATACTACGTACATACTAGCAGAGACATATCTCAATTAAAAAAAAAAAAAAATTGCCAAACAATGCGTTAATGTAGAACCCCACAACTCATAATTCGATCCCGATTGAGAGCGCTTACAGGTTCTCAGGGCCTTTTGAGGATGGCCCGGGCCAGAGGACTGCAGCTGAACTGAGACCGTCCCAGGTGTGGTGACCCAGGTGTGGTGACCCAGGTGAAGACTGCAACCAACACCTGCAGCTCTCTGTCACGCAGGCGAGACTCAGCCGAGTCTGTTTGGCGTCTACCAGATTGCCGGAGAAGAGGCGAGCCGGAAGACCGCGCGTCTTCCGGGTCATCGGGTGGAATCTCCTCCGAAAGGAATTCCATCGGCAAAACTAAAGGGAAGGAGACCGCAGAACGCCGCCGCTTGTGTAAATAAGCCTGAGTGAGCACCACAGATGGACCTTGTTAACCGGGGACGGCGACGGCCGCCGCTTAGACCCGTTGGACGAATTGCATCTCGGCTGATTGATCGGACCTTGAAGGTGTCGGGACACGTGTCCAAAGAGCCGGAGGCGGCCTCTTTTTGAGCGATGCGTTGTTCATTTAATAAGCAGGTCGGTTTGGAGCATGTCAATTATGTCTGGGCACTGGGAGGGAGGGAGGGATGCGAGTACTCGAGGGAGGGTAAATAGAAGATGAAGTGGGAAGAGGAACAATCTGTGGAGGGAACGGTGGGCGTGTGTGTCGGAGTGTGTCGACAGTTGTGTGTCTGTAACTAATTCCAGGCGGAGGGAAATCAAAACGGCCGAAATTACAAACGGGGCTCTAAGCGTTCGCATCGGGAATCCTTGAGCAGGTTCGCGGCCCGTCCGATATCCAATTACACGGCGGAGAAGTAATGCTTGTTTCTTCAGCCTATTTAGTGCTTTAGTGCTTAACTTCCATCTGGAAGGTGAGGAATAACTCTGGAGCGAGACAACAGAAGGGTTTGGGTTCGCCCGCCGGCCTGAGATCAAATCCCTTGCGGTACCTTTTCCCCCGTCTTCTCCGTCTTCTTCTTCCTCTCCTCCCGAGCCCTGGGCTGAAACCTGTCCTACTCTAGCAGCGATGAAAGAATCCCAGTGGGCGTCGACCACAATGCCGTTTTTCAAACCCGAGAGTTCATTCATTTTTCAGCCGTCGCCGTGCAGTCGTGTGTAACTGTGTCTCGGGGTTGCGCTCATCATTTATTGCTGACGCTGTGCGAGCGGGAGCTCGGCTCTCAGCCTCTCTGTCGGAGCAAACTGAAGCCCTGGAGGCAAAACAACACACCGCTCTGCGACGCCCACGAAACGGCATCGGCGAGCAGAACCCGGCCCCACCCGGGTCCGTCGTCACGCTGGGACTCAATTAGAGCAAAACGTAGACGCAGTGGGTTCAAATCCTGTTCGCCCCGAAGGCCGTTGTCTTGTACTTTCTACATTTCTGTTTGTGTCTGAGATGTTATTGATCTTGAGAGGTAGGCGCTTTTGTTTGTTTTTCAAAGCCAGGCTCCATTTCCAATGCTAAGCTAAGCTAATCGCCTCCTGGCCCCAGCTTCTTACTGCATATCAGAAGTGGACGTGGTCATTT
This sequence comes from Myoxocephalus aenaeus, assembly GCA_038501785.1. Classification (NCBI taxonomy): domain Eukaryota; kingdom Metazoa; phylum Chordata; class Actinopteri; order Perciformes; family Cottidae; genus Myoxocephalus; species Myoxocephalus aenaeus. The sequence goes on along the minus strand of JBAMJR010000499.1, from coordinate 38,678 downwards.
TGAAGCCTAAAGTTTGGTGTTTTTGGCCGTCGCCGTCTTCTTGTTTTCAACCAAAACAGAATTTGTCAATCACCTTGTAGCCCCGCCCCTAAAGCGTCCCCTGCTTTATGGTCTGTTTGACTCTAAATGACCATAATTTACTAAATGAACATCATGCTGTATTGAAGAAGACTTGAAACTAGAGATTGAGACATAAACTCATGTTTACAATGTTTACTGAGGGAATACATCAAGAGAGAAGTAGAGTCATTTATATAGACTTCTATACAACCAGAGGAGTCACCCCCTGGTGGTCAGGAGAGAGAATGCAGCTTTAACACATGAAGCATATACTTCTATACAACCAGAGGAGTCACCCCCTGGTGGTCAGGAGAGAGAATGCAGCTTTAACACATGAAGCATATACTTCTATACAACCAGAGGAGTCACCCCCTGGTGATCAGGAGAGAGAATGCAGTTTCAACACATGAAGCATAGACTTCTATACAACCAGAAAAGTGCCATCTTTCTCATCCAGCGAGGGATCGAAAAAGCACATTTCCCAGAATGTCAAACTCTTCTGACATTCTGCGTTTATCTTGCCAATGCTTCGTGGCATTCTCAATATCCGTTAGAGTTAGATGGGAGCTCCATAAGCGTACAAAGGGACTGTATCAGTGTCGCAGACCCCAGATAATATATTCTGTTGATGGTACTCAGATTGCATGTTCATTTTTATGCATTGGGGCAAAAAAAAATTCTACAGTTGCAAATGAGGCTGGAAAAGTGCAGCGTGGAGTAATGAATGCTTCGGTATATCTGCCACTGTAGCGCACGTCAAAGGAAGAGCCTCTTCCATAGACTTATCTAGCTTACCCTCTAATGCCGTGTTCACACCAAAACAGTTGCGAAATATTCGCGCGTCCAGATTACATGTTAAGTCAATGCACAGCCGCGTTAGGTTGCGAAAAAGCGGATTTTTCGCCGGGCGGCGCGATACTGGCGAAATGGCGTTGCGAATATTCGCAACTCCGCTTTTTTGCTTTTTCGCTTATAAATAATAATAAATAATAAATAATTCATCGCCAGCGAAAAATTCGCCCGACGCGGAGTTGCGAAAGCCAATCAGCGTTGAGAAGCTCCGCCCGGCATCACCGCCGTTCTGCCGGCACTGAATCAAACTGCGGGTCCGCTGAAGGAGCGCTGGAAGCGGCTTCATTCAGACACTCGTCCCGGAGGAGTCGGAGCTGTGTGCGACTACGGATAATATTATGAACCCAGACACGACTACGGATAATATTATGAACCCAGACACGACTACGGATAATATTATGAACCCAGACACGACTACGGATAATATTATGAACCCAGACACGGGGGCGTTTGATGTTCCGACGTTTGTGGGACTTTCTCAACAAGTATAACGCAGAACTAGTGGTTATTTCAATGGTCAATGGCGGAAATAGTAAATGTTTTCACTGACATGGAGATAAGCCCCGCCCCCTTTCCCCAGCGATGGTTGCGAAAAACGAATTAACCACTGGAGCGAGTTTTTTGCCGGGCGGCGCGATATAGGCGAAGTGGCGTTGCGAATATTCGCAACTGTTTTGGTGTGAACACGGCATAATGCTAAGGATGAGAGAGGCGCAGAGTTGTCTCTCTCTCTTTCATCCCAACATGTTTCCATTGCTACCGTAGCTATATACTTCCAGTTTTATTTTTGTTGCAGTTACTGCACATCGTGTGTGAAATTATCCCATAAAAGTATGATCCCAAGTCAAAGTTGAAGCAAAAACTTCCTATTGAGGACAATATAGCACTAAGTCAGGTAGCGCAACCTCTTGAATGGGACTTCGGATTCAATTGGACTATTCCAAAGTATGTAAAACTCAAATTTATATGACGTGAGTGACATCTGATCCCTCATATCATCCCAGTTCGGTTAAAGCAGCAGCGCTGAGACGTGGCCCGGCCGCTTGTTACAGACAGGCTGTAGTTCATGGACGGATGGATGCTGCACCCTGCACTGTCAATTACCAGCGCTCTCTTCAGCCAGAACCTTGCTTGGCAGTGTGTGTGTGTGTGTGTGTGTGTGTGTGTGTGTGCAAGTGAGTGTGTGTCTTCTCCTTTGGGCCAAGCGTATATATATATTTGCCAGTTATTTTATTTTTTTTCCTGTCCCTGCCATCATCCATCAGGTTCTCCTCCCATCAGCCGGGCCGGCCGGGCCACCGTCTGGATCCCTCTGAAATAAGACCCGCCTCCTTTCTCTCAGAGCGAGGCCTTTCGCTCAGTGTTAACGGTGCAGGAAATTAAATTAAAGGTTGGGAGAGGGGGAGAAAAAAAGAAATGTCTTAGTGGAGAGCGAGAGGAGCGAAGGAGAAGGGGGACATGTGAGGAGAGAGAGGAGAAAGATGCAGGGAAGGGACTGAGTTATGAGAAGAGGAGGAAGAGGAGGAGGAGGAGGAGGAGGCTCATGGGGGGGAGGAAGTAGAGAGAGGCATGGAGTGATGGGAGAGAGAGAGAGAGAGAGAGAGAGAGAGAGAGAGAGAGAGAGAGGGCAGCAGGGTGGAGGGACGGTGGGAGATGGTAATTGTCCGGCTCGACTCGATAACGAGGCCTTTAAAAAACTATGTTTCACTCCACAAAGTGTCGCCTCCACAAACTCATACTGTTAATGGGATTTCTGCTCTCTGGCCCTGCTGTCCTAAACACACACACACACACACACACACACACACACACACACACACACACACACACACACACACACACGGAATGATAAACAGAAATGGTCTCAATTCCACATAACAATTCTCTCTCTCTGTCTCTCTCCAGTAAACTCTCGGTCTTTATTCAGATGGCCGCTAAACACACACTCAGGCATTTTTCTTTTGCACACACACACACACACACACACACACACACACACACAAATGCACAAAAAAAGAAGGCAAATGAGGACATGGTGTGTGATTATTTTTTTTCCTTGACATCTCGCCAGCGTTATTCTTTACTTTCATGCCAATAAGCCACGTCAAAGTGAGCCGAATGGAAATAGAGTCAGAGATGATGAGGTGTCCAATCCTCTTATTTCACTCGCAGCGTTTACAGATTACACAACGTCCTCTAGAAAACCTCCACGGCGCTAAGAAGAAAAAAACAACCATGGAATCAGACATTTGTTGTCAGCGCCGTGGAAAAAAGAAAAGCAGACACTTTACCACCGCAGATGTTCTGTGTGAGAACAGGTGTGTGCATCCAGTGTGTGTGTGTGTGTGTGTGTGTGTGTGTGTGTGTGTGTGTGTGTGTGTGAGAGAGAGAGAGAGAGATAGAAAGTGAAGAGAATGAGAAGTGGCGTGTTGAAAATGCGAGAGACGAATTACAAACACGCAGATTAGTCCGAGGCTGCGCTCGCATCAGTTTTGCAGATCAGCCAATCTATAACGACCCGAGCTCATGCATGCTGATGATGCCACGGTGTGTGTGTGTGTGTGTGTGTGTGTGTGTGTGTGTGTGTGTGTGTGTGTGTGTGTGTGCATGTGTGTGTGTGTGTGACGTTGATTATTTCATTTCAAGGGAAAGTAAGTAAGGAATGTTCCGGCCCATTGAACTAAATGACCATAATCTATCAGCCCGGATGGTTTTTGATCGATAACGGTGACTCAGCAGTTTTGACAGGCGATGTCAGTGTCCTGTCATGGAATATGAAACACTCTCCTCCCAAAGCAATGTTCAAACACCCCTCATCTCATTCTGCATACATAATCTCCACATGTTTCGCTTCAAATGGGATAAAAATGGTGTTATTGCTGTTTTCGCCTCGTAACACTGGTTCCCAGTACATTTTAGTGGTGATTTTCTTCTTCTTCTAATTACCCCAAGAGGCCTCACATGGCAGATAACAGCATTTTATTAAACAGACGTCACCTCTTTTACTTTTGACTGTGGACAGGTCAGATATTAGCGAGCTGAGAACGTTTTCGGGCGATTGAGTGGACGTTTCCAGCGGTTAGACTGCACCGACCGCGTCGCGTAAGTGAAACTTAACGTTGAGAATTGACACAAAACTACTTGGTTAGGTTTCGGAAAAGATTGGGCTTTGATTTAAAATAAGTATGTTTGTCACGTAATTTAAATACGTAAGTTACGAAAAAATGCCGTCAAATAAGTCAACATAAAAATAAAAAAAGTAGTCAAAAAAATTCTTTACACAGACTCTGTTGCTCTTTATAGAACGTCACATGACTCCCTACTTGATCCCGTCATAACTGCTACTGCCACTAGAGGTCACCGTTGTCTTGTATTCTTGTCAATGGACGATAGCAGCCGACTAAAGCTAACAGTGGGTGTAACGGGTCCCTTCTCACCCATATCTGTCAGGTCGATGGCGGCCATTTCATCGTCTAACCAAGGCCAAAGATATTTATTAACACGGAACTCACATAGTGGGCGTGAACTCAAGGAGTGGGTGTGAACTCACATAGTGGGCGTGAACTCAGGGAGTGGGCGTGAACTCAAGGAGTGGGCGTGAACTCACATAGTGGGCGTGAACTCAGGGAGTGGCCGTGAACTCAGGGAGTGGCCGTGAACTCAGGGAGTGGGCATGAACTCAGGGAGTGGCCGTGAACTCAGGGAGTGGGCGTGAACTCAGGGAGTGGGCGTGAACTCAGGGAGTGGGCGTGAACTCACATAGTGGCCGTGAACTCAGGGAGTGGGCGTGAACTCAGGGAGTGGGCGTGAACTCACATAGTGGGCGTGAACTCAGGGAGTGGGCGTGAACTCAAGGAGTGGGCGTGAACTCACATAGTGGGCGTGAACTCAGGGAGTGGGCGTGAACTCAGGGAGTGGGCGTGAACTCAGGGAGTGGGCGTGAACTCACATAGTGGGCGTGAACTCAGGGAGTGGGCGTGAACTCAGGGAGTGGGCATGAACTCAGGGAGTGGGCGTGAACTCAGGGAGTGGGCGTGAACCCACAGAGTGGGCGTGAACCCACAGAGTGGGCGTGAACCCACAGAGTGGGCGTGAACAAACGTCTTTAAAATAAGTATGTTTGTCACGTAATTTAAATACGTAAGTTACGAAAAAATGCCGTCAAATAAGTCAACATAAAAAAAAAAAAAGTAGTCAAAAAAATTCTTTACACAGACTCTGTTGCTCTTTATAGAACGTCACATGACTCCCTACTTGATCCCGTCATAACTGCTACTGCCACTAGAGGTCACCGTTGTCTTGTATTCTTGTCAATGGATGATAGCACCGACTAAAGCTAACAGTGGGTGTAACGGGTCCCTTCTCACCCATATCTGTGAGGTCGATGGCGGCCATTTCATCGCCTAACCAAGGCCAAAGATATTTATTAACACGGAACTCACATAGTGGGCGTGAACTCAAGGAGTGGGCGTGAACTCACATAGTGGGCGTGAACTCAGGGAGTGGGCGTGAACTCAGGGAGTGGCCGTGAACTCAGGGAGTGGGCATGAACTCAGGGAGTGGGCGTGAACTCAGGGAGTGGGCATGAACTCAGGGAGTGGGCGTGAACTCAGGGAGTGGCCGTGAACTCAGGGAGTGGGCGTGAACTCAGGGAGTGGGCGTGAACTCAAGGAGTGGGCGTGAACTCACATAGTGGCCGTGAACTCAGGGAGTGGGCGTGAACTCAGGGAGTGGGCGTGAACTCAGGGAGTGGGCGTGAACTCAGGGAGTGGGCGTGAACTCAGGGAGTGGGCGTGAACTCAAGGAGTGGGCGTGAACTCACATAGTGGCCGTGAACTCAGGGAGTGGGCGTGAACTCAGGGAGTGGGCGTGAACTCAAGGAGTGGGCGTGAACTCACATAGTGGCCGTGAACTCAGGGAGTGGGCGTGAACTCAGGGAGTGGGCGTGAACTCAGGGAGTGGGCGTGAACTCAAGGAGTGGGCGTGAACTCACATAGTGGCCGTGAACTCAGGGAGTGGGCATGAACTCAGGGAGTGGGCGTGAACTCAGGGAGTGGGCGTGAACTCAGGGAGTGGGCGTGAACTCACATAGTGGGAGTGAACTCACATAGTGGGAGTGAACTCAGGGAGTGGGCGTGAACTCACATAGTGGGTGTGAACCCACAGAGTGGGCGTGAACCCACAGAGTGGGCGTGAACTCACAGAGTGGGCGTGAACCCACAGAGTGGGCGTGAACCCACAGAGTGGGCGTGAACCCACAGAGTGGGCGTGAACCCACAGAGTGGGCGTGAACAAACGTCTTTCTATCGACATCTCAGTGGCTGTGGCCTTCCAGCCCGTTGTGCCGAGGCTGTAAAGGCTTCATTACTGTTATTACTACATGGGGTTTAATTAATAATGGCCTCTGAAAAATTCCCAGGGTGTCTCCAAGCGAAAGTGAAGCTGAGAACAAACGCAGTCTGTAAAAACGCCCGTGTGGGTGTGGAGGGGCCTCTGGAATGTCAAAGCACTTCTCTCTGCAGAGCTCCGTCAAGGACAGGAATCAGCCAGCTTGTGTTTACCGTTTAAAATGTCACCACCTGCCGCTGTGCAGCCACACAATCTCACACGTCTGCAGCCGCACAGGGGGCGGAGACACCATGAATACATGCATACACTTCATATAAGTCTTATAATTCATTATAATTCAATATGGCATCCCCGCAGTACCGCAGTGAACTTTACCGTCCACTGACTTTGTCGCTGAACTTTTTTATTCACTTATAGAATAAAGTTTGTTCAGCATCGCCGTGCAAAGAGTTTGTGTTGCTTTGTCCTCCTGAACATTACCTTTACTGTTTCAAGAATGTGAATGTGAACACACTCATAGTTCACTGCAGTCTGCTGTTGTACAAATGCCACGAAGCGTTTTTTCTAAACCTAACTCCGTGTTTTTGCTGTCTGACTTTCGATGTCGTGAAGGAAGACGTGCCGAGCGACACGGAAATACCTGGACAACGGATGTCACTCAGCACGAAACCAATAGAGGACATTTTAATGACTATTTCATTTGAGTATATGTTGAAACCAAGCCCCCAAGAAGAGCCAAGGAAATTTAAAACGAGACTGTTTCTAAAGCTGCTCTTATCAAAAATGGGTGAAACCACCATCACTGCCACTGTGATAGGGGTCAAGGTGTCAACTGTAGTTTTGAAGGAGTATCACCCTGTCTGAATGTAACGTTCTGTAACCGGATGCCTTGGGGCCCAAAAATACCTTTTTCCAGAGACCTACATCGGGAAAGAGACGCCCAAATGCTGTGTTCTACTATAATCTTTCCAAAAAGCTGTGTTATTAGTATGTGGGCTGTTGTTAGGGCTCCATAATACAGTTTGAAAAACTCGGTGACCGCTCAAGGAGGCATTTTTAGGAAATCTTGATCATATCATACTGGATGTTCATAGTTATGATCAAAATATCTTTTAAAAGTGTTTTTTTTTTTTTTTTTCAAGACTTTGCTGAACAAATACATACAATACACACAAGTATTGGAATTAATTTGGGGTTCCTACGACGACTCAAACACAGGGGAAAAGAAGAAAAAAGTCTGGAACCAAAACTGGTTCAAATAAAGAAATAATAATAATGAAATAGCTCTTGTTTAATTTGTCGGGTGTTAAAAGTAGTTGAATGCAGTAATAAGGTGACGGTTAGGCTCATGTGAATGAGGACGAGGAAGGCGGAGTTAAAGGAAACGCTCGTGCGCTTTCTGTTTGGGCCCCATGATGCATCATGATTAAACATGGATGCAGAAGATGGCCGGAAGGTTCGAGTAACTGATTCATATACTCCAAAGTAAAAACGTGTTTTTCTTCATGCGGGACCCTGACGTCAACGCTGTGTCAGTTCTCTACACGCATCGAGGACTGAAACCTGATGGTTGCCACAGAGGGACTTCTCTTCTCGGCCATTAAATTGCTGTGACAACAAAATGAAATGCATGTCTCTGTCCTGATCTCTTCGTCCCGCTGTGAGGTGAAGGGGTGAAAGCGGTAGAACGGCAGCAACCGTCAGACAAATCCTCCACGGGGTAGAAATATATTACAAAACAATAATTTACTCTGTCAAACAAGCCAGATGACGGATTATTCCGAGTCATTAGCTGCTCTTGAAAAACAGCCATTACCGCTCATGTTGCTACCCACTCAATAGATTGTTGTAGAAAACAGTTTTTAAAGCTGACGGCATCGTCGACCTGCGCTATAAAAGCCCAAATGTGAGGGTTTCAGTTGAAGTGCCACATCAACGTTGAATAAAATGATTTCAGCTCTGCCGGCGGGGCCCCTGCAGGTATCGCTCAGGGGCCAACCATCCCCCTCTCTGCACACGGCCTGTAGGTGAGCATCAAGCACACAGAAGGCTAAGCGCTGGAGAGCGTCGTCACAGTGCATGGCCTGCAGCAGCAGACACCAGGATATCACTCCACCCGGGCTTTGCTTTGCGTCAGGTAGTTTGAAATATGGTGAGACACAAATGAGTAAAGCGATATGTAAGCTTGAAGTAAAGCTGGGGCTCTTCTACGGGATATAATGTTACACAAATAGCTAAAAAAATGAGGTTCTGGCCCTTAATATGCATTTTCACAAACAGATTCAGAATAAATAAAATGAGCACAGCCTTTGCTGGAGGAAGGTTTGCTAGCCTTTAGCTTCAACGCCATCATTTATTCTCTTATTTCCAAGTGTCACGGAGAAGAAAACAGGTCAGAACTCACTGTGGCAACCATTTACAAACCGCCGTCTCCTCCTGAGCTCCAGAGGCTCGGCGATGTTACGTTAATGACCTCAGAGGACCAAACCTAGCGACCCAATCCCAACATGAGCGCCGGTTTAAAACCAAATGAACCCGATTCCCGCTCCGCGGCCTAGACCAAGGGCTTGATGCTCGCTGTGGCTTATTGGACACAACCACGATTACAGTGGAGTTACATTTCCCTCCAACATTAGAATTCTATATGCAGCTGTGAAAATGGAAGAAGCTTTGGACCAAATCAGTTCACAGGAAAATATCCTCAAGCATCAGCGCCACTGAAAATCTAAAGGAAAGCAGTAAATTACACTGATATATATATATATATATATATATATATGTGTGTGTGTGTGTATGAAACCGGGATTAAGTGTGTCGTTCCACCAGTGACTGAGCAGCACTATTGGTTTGTTTGCTTCATTAAACAGATTTATAAATAGCTCTAAAATGGAAAATATGGCAAAAATGTATACAGACAAGAGAAAATTAGACTTTATCCAAAGCTGCTCTTACCAATATTGTATTTTATGAAAGATGGGTGGCATTACTATCACTGTGTACTGTGATAGGTGTCAAGGTGTCAATTATAGTTATGAGGATTATCGCCCACATAAAAAAAACATGACTACGTTTCATATCAGCCTCACACGAACAGAACGATGGGAAACGATGGCAACAAAACTACTTGGTTGAGGTTAGAACAATAATCCTGTTGTGTGTTAAAATAATTATGAAACAATGCTAGGTAGCGTTAAGAAATAACAACCACGCATGGCGGACTCTCTTGCGTAACATTACGTAAAAAGAAGTTACGGAAAACGTTTTGTGGGACATAACGTAAAAAACAAACAGTGTTGCGAAAACGTTGCAAACATTTGACAGAAAACAACCTTTCGTGAAACAATGTATTAAAAAAAAGCAAAAAACAGCGGCCTCCTGGGTGAAAGTCCTGTGTTTGACACATCCATTCAATTCAATTCAGTCTATTTTGTATAGCGCAAAATAACAAATTACTGATTTGTGAGGGCTTTACAATCTGAACATCGCTGTGAGAAACTTCCCAAAAAAAAGGAAGAAACCTACTACCACCTTCTATCATTAGAGAACTTTCTACTTTGTTATGATCGCAACTTTCAATATCCGTGGCTTGATAGCGTGAATGACTCGCCAAGATCATTGTTCCATTCATGTCTGTCCATGTTTCCAATTACTCCAATTACTCGACTCGAAAAAGTCAAACAAGTTCAGAAAGCAACTTTTCTGCTTCCGCCATTCCCTTTCCAGTTCCTCATCTTCTCCTCCGCCAGAGGCCTCGGGGACCCGGAGCCCAGACAGGGGGCCGGCCGTCAGACCGAACCCCGGGGGAAGTCTTCACGCTCGGGCGGAGCTCGGCCGGGTCGCCTCCTGGCCTCCGGGAGAGAATACAGCAGCTTCTAATGGGCGCAGATGGTGCGGCGTCACGAGCCAAGATATGTGTGAGCGTCTGGTTCCACTGATACGTTCCCTCAAAGGCACGGACTCAATACTGCAGTGCGGCGTCGCAGTAGAGAGGAATGTAACGTGCACACGGACGGACGGACGCTATCCTGGGACATGCTTTCAGAATTAAACGTGGTCGTTGACTGGCTCTCGCTCCGGAGAATGAAGGACGGAGGAGGGCAGGGAAATAAGTTCTTAAAATGACTATTTACAGAAACAAGTCAATGTGTGGGAGACATTCTGTAAAGACATGGGGTGCAGGTGAGGAGGCGAGGAGGTGAGGAGGCTAGGAGGTGAGGAGGTGAGGAGGCGAGGAGGTGAGGAGGTGAGGAGGCGAGGAGGTGAGGAGGTGAGGAGGTGAGGAGGTGAGGAGGTTAGGAGGTGAGGAAGAGGAGGACAGTGCATGAATATGTGTGGATGCTAAACGAAAAGACAGCAAACAAACCCAGGAGACCACAGACGAGCTGAGGAGACCGAGCTCAGCTCAGGTGAACACACACACACACACACACACACACACTTGAAGGGCTGAGCTGACGCAGACACATGTAAGTACGTAGCAACACCTGTGATTGGGATGCCTGTTGCTTTGTATCTGTCCACCTGCATATGTTCTAATTCTGCTTATAGAATCAGAAATACTGTATTGATCAAGCTAGATGGGCAAAGAGAGTAGAAGATGCTGTGTGTGTGTGTGTGTGTGTGTGTGTGTGTGTGTGTGTGTGTGTGTGTGTGTGTGTGTGTGTGTGTGTGTGTGTGTGTGTGTGTGTGTGTTTTTTTTTACCTGTATTATGAGGACTCAAATCCGTTTACAATGCAGGTGCCCATACCGTCACTCTTTACATTTTTACGGTGAAGACTTGGTTAAAGGTTAGGGTAAGGGTTGGGTTAAGGTTAGGGTTAGAGTTGGGTTAAGGTTAGGGTAAGGTTAGGGTTGGGTTGAGGTTAGGGTAAGGTTAGGGTTGGGTTAAGGTTAGGGTTAGAGTTGGGTAAAGGTTAGGGTTAGGTTGAGGTTAGGGTTGGGTTAAGGTTAGTGTAAGGTTTGGGTTGGGTTGAGGTTATGTTATGTTAGGGTTAGGTTACGGTAAATGTTAAGGTTAGGGTTAGGGGTTAGGGTTAGGGTTAGGGTTAGGTTAGGGTTGGGTTAAGGTTAGGGTAAGGTTTGGGTTGGGTTGAGGTTATGTTATGTTAGGGTTAGGTTACGGTAAATGTTAAGGTTAGGGTTAGGGGTTAGGGTTAGGGTTAGGGTTAGGGTTAGGTTAGGGTTAAGGTTAGGGTAAGGTTTGGGTTGGGTTGAGGTTATGTTATGTTAGGGTTAGGTTACGGTAAATGTTAAGGTTAGGGTTAGGGGGTTAGGGTTAGGGTTAGGGTTAGGGTTAGGTTAGGGTTGGGTTAAGGTTAGGGTAAGGTTTGGGTTGGGTTGAGGTTATGTTATGTTAGGGCAAGGTTAAGGTAAATGTTAAGGTTAGGAAAAGGCTTGTGGCTGTTATTGTTAGGGTTCGGATAAGTCTCCAAGAAATGAATGCAAGTCAATGTAATGTCCACAAAAGTCATGAAAACCCAACCGTGTGTGTGTGTGTGTGTGTGTGTGTGTGTGTGTGTGTGTGTGTGTGTGTGTGTGTGTGTGTGTGTGTGTGTGTGTGTGTGTGTGTGAGAGAGAAAATGTCGTGAACCTTTCTGTCACTCTACATCTACCTGCCTGCCAGATGCCTGCTAACAAGGACCTAGCTCCTCGCAGGCTAATACTCTACCTGCCCATCATACACAAGCCCACACACACACACACACACACACACACACACACACACACACACACACACGCGCACGCACACAGCATACAAACCAGGCAACGGCTTTGGCTGCTTTCACAGACTGGTGCAGGACTGACTAATCAGTGTGAGTCACACATCTCTGTGTGCCCAAGACCTGGCCTCTGCTTAATGCAGGCTGTCAGGTACACACACACACACACACACACACACACACACACACACACACACACACACACACACACACACACACACACACCTAGTATCACGGAGGTGAAATCCACTCTGTATTTGTGTGCTTGTCTTCGTGTCACCATCGCTGTCCGTCTCTGAGTTGTTCTCCATCAGTTACGGCCCTGAGCTCAGACCCTGGCAGCTCTGTGTGTGTGTGTGTGTGTGTGTGTGTGTGTGTGTGTGTGTGTGTGTGTGTGTGTGTGTGTGTGTGTGTGTGTGTGTGTGTGTGTGTCTCTGTTGTTGTTGTTAAAGTGTAAATGTCGGACGACAGCCAGCATCGCCGTCGAAGAAAGAAAGAGAACTGGGATGAACTCCGCCAGAGCAACGCTCTTGATTAAAGAGACAATATCAAATGAAACGGTGAAAGTAGCCGCACGTCTCCCCGGGAATCAAACCACCGGTCTGCAGTGCCGTGCAGCTCTCTGCCGCCGCTCCACATTGTGGATTCCAAACAGCTCTCGTGGATTTCCCCTCGCAAAGCCTCAATTCCAGCTGCACAGCACGAAGCAGCCGGAGCCTTAAAGCAAACAGGCAAATTGTCCCCAAATGGACGTTCTCTTTGTTTCTCCGGTTACCACAGGACGGGTGACTGGAAACCACTTCGCCGGTTTTAATTCTCCTCTTAGTGCCGTACAATGTAAAGCGTCCCCTGCTTTATGGTCTGTTTGACTCTAAATGACCATCATTTACTAAATGAACATCATGCTGCATTGAAGAAGACTTGAAACTAGAGATTGAGACATAAACTCATGTTTACAATGTTTACTGAGGGAATACATCAAGAGAAGTAGAGTCATTTATATAGACTTCTATACAACCAGAGGAGTCACCCCCTGGTGGACAGGAGAGAGAATGCAGCTTTAACACATGAAGCATATACTTCTATACAACCAGAGGAGTCACCCCCTGGTGGTCAGGAGAGAGAATGCAGCTTTAACACATGAAGCATAGACTTCTATACAACCAGAGGAGTCGCCCCCTGGTGGTCAGGAGAGAGAATGCAGCTTTAACACATGAAGCATAGACTTCTATACAACCAGAGGAGTCGCCCCCTGGTGGTCAGGAGAGAGAATGCAGCTTTAACACATGAAGCGTAGACTTCTATACAACCAGAGGAGTCACCCCCTGGTGGTCAGGAGAGAGAATGCAGCTTTAACACATGAAGCATAGACTTCTATACAACCAGAGGAGTCGCCCCCTGGTGGTCAGGAGAGAGAATGCAGCTTTAACACATGAAGCATAGACTTCTATACAACCAGAGGAGTCACCCTCTGGTGGTCAGGAGAGAGAAAGCAGCTTTAACACATGCAGCATAGACTTCTATACAACCAGAGGAGTCACCCCCTGGTGGTCAGGAGAGAGAATGCAGCTTTAACACATGAAGCATAGACTTCTATACAACCAGAGGAGTCGCCCCCTGGTGGTCAGGAGAGAGAATGCAGCTTTAACACATGAAGCATATACTTCTATACAACCAGAGGAGTCGCCCCCTGGTGGTCAGGAGAGAGAATGCAGCTTTAACACATGAAGCGTAGACTTCTATACAACCAGAGGAGTCACCCCCTGGTGGTCAGGAGAGAGAATGCAGCTTCAACACATGAAGCATAGACTTCTATACAACCAGAGGAGTCACCCCCTGGTGGTCAGGAGAGAGAATGCAGCTTTAACACATGAAGCATAGACTTCTATACAACCAGAGGAGTCGCCCCCTGGGGGTCAGGAGAGAGAATGCAGCTTTAACACATGAAGCATAGACTTCTATACAACCAGAGGAGTCACCCCCTGGTGGTCAGGAGAGAGAATGCAGCTTTAACACATGAAGCATAGACTTCTATACAACCAGAGGAGTCACCCCCTGGTGGTCAGGAGAGAGAATGCAGCTTTAACACATGAAGCATATACTTCTATACAACCAGAGGAGTCACCCCCTGGTGGTCAGGAGAGAGAATGCAGCTTTAACACATGAAGCATAGACTTCTATACAACCAGAGGAGTCACCCCCTGGTGGTCAGGAGAGAGAATGCAGCTTTAACACATGAAGCATAGACTTCTATACAACCAGAGGAGTCGCACCCTGGTGGTCAGGAGAGAGAATGCAGCTTTTAAAAACACTTCCGCGTCGGCTTCACTCGGCAGAACCGGAGGTTGCCGCCTGACCAATGAAAGCTACTAATGAAGAAAGAACAATGAACCATAAACAACATAAATCTTAACCACCCTGAATAAATGAGTCAGATGTATTTGGTATAAACCAGCAGCACATGGACAGCTGGTTCCTCTCTTGCTGCTACAGCTCCACCAGTCTGTCTGTCAGCGTCACATCCCAAACACAGTGAACTCACCGTTTGCCTTTATTCTCCCCGTGTGTGTCACAAACACTCAGATATGAAAATGATTAATGACTCGCAGCTTTGCACGCGGCTTCATGTCTTTGTGTCAGCGGCGCTGAAACCACCAGCTCCGTGTGAGCGGCTCCAAAGGTTCACACTCAATACGGTGAGTGGAGTCATATTCAACATAAAACCGTCCAGAGTCACACAACTGGAGACTCGACATGAGGCGCTCTGACACAACTCTGCTCTGCAAAACGCCGGTTTCCAGTGTGTGTGTGTGTGTGTGTGTGTGTGTGTGTGTGTGTGTGTGTGTGTGTGCATCTTTGGCAGGTGCAGACTAATAATAAAGTGTTTAGCACTGAATATTCAGCAAGCCGAGCACTGCTGAGCACACGCTCCTGCTGGATGGAAACACATTTTGCCACCTTGCAGTACTGAGAAAACATGTCAGTACTGTGATATTTATTTCCTCTGTGTGTGTGTGTGTGTGTGTGTGTGTGTGTGTGTGTGTGTGTGTGTGTGTGTGTGTGTGTGTGTGTGTGTGTGTGTTCTCTTCACTTACAGAACACAGAGTTTCGTTTAAGTGCTTTAAGTCACAGTCGCTCTTCCATCACACGGATTCCAAAGAAAGCAAAATGGCTGCACGTATGAAGCTGTAGTCCCCGAACCGAAGGACTCGCACGTCAGACACACATGAACAACCGCACACAGTAAACACACACACACACACACACACACACACACACACACACACACACACACACACACACACACACACCAGAGGCAGACTTCAGCTGTCAGCTACATCTGCCACAACTATGGTTTATTTATATCTGTGACTTCACAAGGATCCACACACAAATCGAACCAGAGCGCACAGCCACACAAACACACTTTACCCGCATAAACACACAAACACACACACACACACACACACACACTGATTTGCAGTCACACACTCATTTGGAACCACTTGGAAACACACAAAGAGGTTTCAAACAAAAGAAGCGTGTGCACTCGAACAGCACAGACGTCTGAGACAAGGCCACAATTACTGTCAAATGTTTTGTCTCTGTTCGTGTATCACGCACGCACACACACACACACACACACACACACACACACGCACACGCACACACACACACATTGCGCTAGAATATCCACCTTTAGACGCATTACAGCAGCAGCCAACTAGAATGAGGGCCGACAGAAGTCGAGAGGGCAACAGGACAAGAATATGGACAAGAATATGTGTTTTGGTCATCTCATCATAAATGTATCACACACACACACACACACACACACACACACAGCCCTGGACTAACGGCTGAGATCGCGATCCAAAGGGTTTTGAATGTCTTGCAGAAGGAATGTTATGTTTTATTTCACTGAAGCTTTGAAACCACAAGGTTTTTTTTTTCAATGCGGCGCCGAGTCGGGGGATTGAAAATTGAAAAGACCCGTTTATTGAAAAGCTTCATTTACCTGACGAGGCCGTGTGGATGTAACGTGATGTTCACTATGAATACGATGCTGCGAGCAGTCCAGTGTCATTACGGACAAATTACGTCAACTGTGACAAGTGGTTTTGCACAGTTTAACCCTTCGACAACCACAGCGGTGATAAATTGCTCGAGAGGTCTAATCCATTACGGTGAACATCACTGTTGTGTTTGTGTTGACGGTGTTGCATCTACTCTGCTCCACAATTTTCTTTAATAACCACAAATGCTGTGACAAGCAGCTCATTCATAACATGTAACACACATTTATGACAAAATGTGAAGAGATTCATCAAGAACAGCAAAGAAGGTAAGTACCCCTAATCCTATGTATTGTTTGAGTTGTGTTTAGAGGTTGCGTATGGGGATTATGTATTATTGTAGCCCTGATTGTTATGTTTAATTTGATACCTAACATGTTTTTTTATGTTTTTTTTCTTTTCTTGATTTGTACCTAGTGACCTGATATAAAAGGGTTCTGTTTCGAGGATTATAGAAGAGACCAACAGTCACACCATATGCTACGCATTCAGCAAGCACATGTATATTCATATTTACAATCCTAGTTACTGTAGAGAGTTCAAACTTTCCAACACAAGTTAATTGTTGGAGCGTTTCAGTGTTCTCTTCTTTTCTTTTCTTCCAGCAGGCGTTCATCCTCCCCCGTTCACGCTGACCGGACACATCCGTGGCCGCTTGTCTCGTGGCCGCCGGATTCCAGATGTCTGCAGAGCTGCGCTCGTCTGGCCGCGAAGACTTTCAGCACCTCGGACAGCGACGCGTTCACGCTCGGCTGCGAGCGCGAGACTTTTCAGAACATCGGCCTTCGTTTATTCCGTCTCTTCCAACTTATTCTATCTGGGTTTTTGTTTGTTTTGTTTAGGCTATTTGGTGAAATGAGAATGAACCAGTCCATCACAAGCGTCCCAGTGAGCCACCGTGTGTTTGAACTGTGGATGGAAGCCAAATAGACGGTCTACATGTTCACCTTGTGTTAAACACTGATTGGCTTGAACTGGGATTCATCCGCAAAATAAACTAGAAACTGTGGCGCTGTGCTCGCACAAAATGCGAAGAAAATTGAGGAGAGCTGCGTGGAAAATTTGCGCCGGAGGAGAGCTGAGTGGAGCTCAGAGAAAAACCAACTGCTCAACGTCCGGTAAAACCAAAGAGCTGATTGTTGATTTTAGAAAGAAAAAAAAGCAAGCGAAGACGAACACCAGTGTCTACATCAGTGGAGCCGAGGTGGAGCAAGTTCATTTTGAAAAACAAACTATTTTTAGGCCCTTTCCTCGAAAATGTCATACCCAAACTAAAAAGGGTGTATCTCTGCAACATCTAGGGCTATTTGAATAATGTTGGTGTTATAATAAAAGGTGATATTTTGTTCAGATATGTAAATATCAGTCTATATGTTACTGTTTAAGAATAAATGAAGATGACACACAGAAAAAAATGAAAAGGTTTCAGGTCCGCCTATAAAAAAATCACTTTCAGGATGATTATTTCTTTGAAATGATGCAGCTGTAAGGTCCAACTCTAACCCAAATCATAGCACAATATGTGAACATTCTCTAACCCAAATCATAGCTCAATATGTGAATATTCACTAACCCAAATCATAGCTCAATATGTGAATATTCACTAACCCAAATCATAGCTCAATATGTGAACATTCACTAACCCAAATCATAACACAATATGTGAACATTCTCTAACCCAAATCATAGCTCAATATGTGAACATTCTCTAACCCAAATCATAGCACAATATGTGACCATTCTCTAACCCAAATCATAGCACAATATGTGAACATTTCCTAACCCAAATCATAACACAATATGTGAACATTCTCTAACCCAAATCATAGCTCAATATGTGAACATTCTCTAACCCAAATCATAACACAATATGTGAACATTCTCTAACCCAAATCATAACTCAATATGTGAACATTCTCTAACCCAAATCATAGCACAATATGTGAACATTCTCTGACCCAAATCATAACACAATATGTGAACATTCTCTAACCCAAATCATAGCACAATATGTGAACATTCTCTAACCCAAATCATAACACAATATGTGAACATTCTCTAACCCAAATCATAGCACAATATGTGAACATTCTCTAACCCAAATCATAACACAATATGTGAACATTCTCTAACCCAAATCATAACACAATATGTGAACATTCTCTCTGCAAAGGTTGACTTTGATAAAGTGAAGCAGAACAGAAGTTAGAGAGGGTTTAGAACAGAGAACATTCAGGCGAGGACTCCAAAATTTGCATTGGGCCACATTTGTGACATTTGAATTTGTTCATGTACCAAACCATATATTTCACTAATATATTACTTATGGGGGGAGACTGGAGTTTAAAGTTAACCGCTTTAAGTTTCTAGGAATCAGCATCACGAGCGACCTGACGTGGTCGTCACACGAACAAAGCTCATAAACGACTGTATTTTCTGAAGGAAATTTAAGAAGCCAAAATTCCCAAAGTTCCACACAGAGGAGCCACGGAAAGCATCCTGACTGGAATCACTACGAACTGGAACGAGGGGGATTAAAACTGCCCAGAACGTCGTTGGTTCCCATCCACTGAGCGTCGGAGATATCGGTGAGAAGAGGAGTCTGAGAAAAGCTCAAAGATATTGAAAGGCAGAACCCAGCCGGCCGCCACCTGCTCACCCTGCTGCCGTCTGGAAGAGATGCAGGAACCAGCAGACCTTAAAACTGCTTCTTTCCTCTAGCAGTGAGGCACCTGCTCATCCTCCCTCCTCCCTCCATGTGTTTTTGTTGTTGTACCTTTTCTCTCCTATGGAAGCTGTGGTGCGACCCTGTCGTACATGAGGAATAAAAGCCCTCGTACCAACGTCTTCATCAGCAGGTTGGTTGTACGGCGTTATGAAGCCAACATAAACAGATGTTGCTGTGATTTAATTGTAATAAATGCATAAAAAGTTGGCTTTGTGTTGGATGTGAACACACAGACTTTTTTAATCACTGCTATTCACTCTTTATCTTTAGTCTAGACAGTATTGACCAACCAATGGCACGCCTCTCTGATGTCTCCCTAGGAAAACAAATCATGCAAATATGAATACTAAAGACCTTTTCTCCAACCAATGTATTCTGTAACTGCGGTAAAGACACTTGTGAACTGGATGTTTGACCGTGGAACCGAACCCAGCTGCTGCAAAGCTTTCCAGCGGCCCACAAACAGACGTCAAGCGGCCTCGGGCCGTTTCTCACGAGCGCGTCAGAGCAACGACTCCATGGGAATCTTCATCCCGTGTACGCAGAGCAGAACACGCAGAGCAGAACACGCAGAGCAGAACACGCACAGCAGAACACGCAGAGCAGAACACGCACAGCAGAACACGCACAGCAGAACACGCACAGCAGAACACGCAGAGCAACAAACCAACAATTGAATTGAAAGAAAATTGGCAAAAGAGAAACATGTTTTTACATACAGACAAAAGAGTTGTTGACCACCTTCTGCGCGGTGGTGACATCAAATTACAGGAAAGTGCTGACATCAGCAGACAGAGCTCAAAGTGTACAGCCTTTGGCAATGTCTCTCTCTCTCTCTCTCTCTCTCTCTCTCTCTCTCTCTAGCGGTGAGCTGTTCAGCACCACGGACAGCTCCAGAGGAAACAGACTGGACTCCAGTGGTTCAATATGATGCCACCAGACCCTGGCTTCTTCTGTGAGGATCCCAAGTCCACGTAAACTGACCACACAGACCACGGAGACCACAGAGACCATGTGGACCACAGAGACCACGGAGACCACAGAGACCATGTGGACCACAGAGACCACGGAGACCACAGAGACCATGTGGACCACAGAGACCACAGAGACCACAGAGACCCTGATTCTTGATGGACAATTGAAGACTATTTGAAAATGATTATTGATGGTGAAGTTGAGATGCACCTCTTCTCTCTGCGAGGCTGAGTGCTGCGACGCTCTCAGAGTATTGATCCAGTTCCATCCTCTGCTCCCTGTCCGGCCGTTTGGGGGCGACGTCCATGTCGCGATGAAATAAATAAACGCTCACAGAGTCGCTTCAAAGCTCTCTGGAGGCAGAACATGACACGTTGGCTGTCAGCTGGAATCTACTGAGATATTCGGGACACGGCAACGGTCTTTTCTTTCAGTGTCACTCCGCTGAAAACAGGTGAAGGGTAATCGCTGAAGGAGCGTCGCTATGGAAACAGGCGTTACGAACAAACAAACAAACAAACCCCTTCAAGAGCATGAAGGGACTCGTTTCACCCGACTCTACTGGTTTGTACTTTAACCGAGTCTGCAGCTGTTCTCAAACACTAAAGACAAGCAACGTACTGCAATGTGTGTAGAATCCACACAATCACTTTGTATGTAATCAACATAAATCATGAATTATATTAATATTAATAATAATAAATAGGGGTGGGAATCACCAGAGGTCCCACGATACAATATTATCACGATACTTAAGTCCCGATACGATGTTATCACGATACTGCGATAATTTGAGTATTGCGATTTATTCCCTTTTTTCAACCGCAAATTGTCCCCAAAGAAAACTGTGTCAACATATTTGATCATCATATGTTTTCAGTCTGTTCATCTCACTCCAATCATTTTTATTGCAGAAAAATGGAACCCTAACACTGACCATTTTTTTTTCATTGATATAATAAAAGATCGATACTTGGATTCCGTGTATCGATACAATATCGCCGCGCAAAATATCGCGATACCATGCTGTATCGACTTTTCCCGAACTTTCATCAGTTATTTTAACCCAAACCTTGACTTATTCGCCACATAATTCTAGAAACTTAAGCAACGTCACTTATTTTAACATTATCCTCAACCCGACCAAGACATTCTTTTTTTTATCTTAATCTAATAAAGTTGTTTGCTGTGAAGACAGAACTTTATTTTGAAAATGGATGATGGATACCTGCATCATCATGAAGGCATCAGTTAGTTAAATGACTGATCTGAGTCCATAACCTGGAGGAACAGGAAGTGGTGGAATATCACTTCCTGAATGGAGCCAGTTTGCTGATTGCCAATATATATATATATATATATATATATATATATATATATATATATATATATATATATATATATATATATATATATATAATGGAGCAGCTCTTCCAGAATATGAGCTCCTGGATTTAAGACAAAGAGAGTGAGGCGGCCGAACGAACCGCAATCAGCGGAAAGGATTCAGTGTGTGTGTGTGTGTGTGTGTGTGTGTGTGCGTGTGTGTGTGTGCGTGTGTGTGTGTGTGTGTGTGTGTCTGCTCACACTGGAGAATTCAACAGAACTCGTCTGGAGGCAGAGATAAGCCCGGCGAGTTAAACCCTCAGTGGGCGGAGCCAGACAACCGCCGATTCTCGGGTTCTGTACGCTGAGGCTCGGGGGAACCGGAGCGAGGAGGAGGAGGAGGAGGAGGAGGAGGAGGAGTAGGAGGAAGAGGAAGAGGAAGAGGAGGAGGAGGAGGAGGAGGAGGAGGAGGAGGAGGAGGAGGAGGAGGAGGGGAACGCTGCAGGATTATCATCAGGAACCAAAGAAACCAAGCTGGAACCATTTCCCCTACAAAGATATTCATGAACGTCTCCGTTAAGCCGACTAAACGGAGGCGGCCTCGGACCGGTTTCTCCCTCCAAGAACTCACAACCTGAAACAATGTCGGCGAGAGGTTGTGCAATATCAGAATATTATTAAAAATATCATGAATATTTACAATTAAATCTACTTGTTCTGTTCTGGTTGTGTGTAACATGTGCAGGTGTGGTTGTTCGATGTACCTCAAAGTCCACTTTCCATCTCAGCTGTCATCACATGACCTGTGTGTAGTACTTCTGCACGATGACGGATGAAAGCTCCAGAAGAAGCCTGTGAGTGGACCTTTAGCGGAGTCACACGTTCTCCTTCCTCGTCAAGCGACGTTAAGACTCAGCCGAGACCTTTTTATGTTTATTCATTGAGATGTTTCTCCGTCTCTTTCTCTCTGTTATCGTCTGCTCTCCAGCAGGAAAAGTAAAGAAGCCACCGGTGCAGCCGTGTTGTGCGTTCCTTGACCTTGCGTGACCTCTGACGGTATCAGTGCGTACTTCACGTAACTGACACGTCCGTCAAACTGGAAAGATTAGATTAGATTCACCGACCGCAACCATCTGTCCAACTGGGAGCAGAAAAAAAGGCCAATTTAATGTGATCCTGATGGACAGGTGTGGCAGATGGTTTATTAATGATGAGATCCTGTGGAGCCGCGTGCGAGTGTTGGTGATGGAATGAGTTTATATTTTAATCATGTTTTATTGACGATTCCTTTATTTTTCACCCGATTTTGAGTCTTTTTTTCAGGGTCCCCCTATGATACCTGTTTATGGTTTTATGAGAAGTTCTATAGGGAAAAATAAAAGAAGAGTACTTCAACTTGCCTTGTGTTGTTGTATTTTAATATATTTGATCAGGTACTATAAAACTATAAAATATACCCGACGTTAGTGATGGTGTTACTATTTTTAACGTTAGTGTTCTAGGGTTAAGAAGAAAAAGGAATAACTACAACAAAATGTTGGAGGGTTATTTTGGTCCCGGTGTCCCAGTCCCAGTCCCAGTCCCAGTCCCATTTCCAGTCCCAGTCCCATTCCCAGTCCCAGTCCCATTCCCAGTCCCAGTCCCAGTCCCATTCCCAGTCCCAGTCCCATTTCCAGTCCCAGTCCCAGTCCCATTCCCATTCCCATTCCCAGTCCCAGTCCCATTCCCAGTCCCAGTCCCATTCCCAGTCCCAGTCCCATTCCCAGTCCCAGTCCCATTTCCAGTCCCAGTCCCATTCCCATTCCCAGTCCCATTCCCATTCCCAGTCCCAGTCCCAGTCCCATTCCCAGTCCCATTCCCATTCCCAGTCCCAGTCCCATTCCCATTCCCAGTCCCATTCCCATTCCCAGTCCCATTTCCAGTCCCATTCCCATTCCCAGTCCCATTCCCATTCCCAGTCCCAGTCCCAGTCCCATTCCCAGTCCCATTCCCAGTCCCATTCCCAGTCCCAGTCCCAGTCCCATTCCCATTCCCATTCCCATTCCCAGTCCCAGTCCCATTCCCAGTCCCAGTCCCATTCCCATTCCCAGTTCCAGTCCCATTCCCATTCCCATTCCCATTCCCATTCCCATTCCCATTCCCAGTCCCATTCCCAGTCCCAGTCCCATTCCCATTCCCAGTCCCAGTCCCATTCCCATTCCCAGTCCCATTCCCATTCCCAGTCCCATTCCCATTCCCAGTCCCATTCCCATTCCCATTCCCAGTCCCATTCCCATTCCCATTCCCAGTCCCATTCCCATTCCCATTCCCAGTCCCATTTCCATTCCCAGTCCCATTCCCATTCCCATTCCCAGTCCCAGTCCCAGTCCCATTCCCATTCCCATTCCCAGTCCCAGTCCCATTCCCAGTCCCAGTCCCATTTCCATTCCCAGTCCCAGTCCCATTCCCATTCCCAGTCCCATTCCCATTCCCAGTCCCATTCCCATTCCCATTCCCAGTCCCATTTCCATTCCCAGTCCCATTCCCATTCCCATTCCCAGTCCCATTCCCATTCCCAGTCCCAGTCCCATTCCCATTCCCAGTCCCATTCCCATTCCCAGTCCCATTCCCATTCCCAGTCCCAGTCCCATTTCCATTCCCAGTCCCATTCCCATTCCCATTCCCAGTCCCAGTCCCAGTCCCATTCCCATTCCCATTCCCAGTCCCAGTCCCATTCCCAGTCCCAGTCCCATTTCCATTCCCAGTCCCAGTCCCATTCCCATTCCCAGTCCCATTCCCATTCCCAGTCCCATTCCCATTCCCATTCCCAGTCCCATTTCCATTCCCAGTCCCATTCCCATTCCCATTCCCAGTCCCAGTCCCATTCCCAGTCCCAGTCCCATTCCCATTCCCAGTCCCAGCAGCTCCAGCACTGGCGCTGTTACCTGCAGCTGCATGTGTGAACTCTGCATAGCAGGACAACAAAAGCTCCTCAGAGCCGCTTTGGCGAGGAAATCCACGAGCAAAGAGCGGAACGAGCCGACGTCCCGTCGAGCCGGCGGTCCGAAACCAGCAAAGCGTCGCCGTGAACTGGCGAGGAGAGGCGGCGGGAACCGGTTCCCATTCTGTTTGACGGAGCAGCAGTTTGACTCAGGACTCCACTAATCAGCTCACAGAGAGGAAGCTGACTAACAATAATGATGATAGGATCCATAAACCACGGCAAGAGGAGATCCATATCCAAGCTGGATTTTACACATTTAGTGTTCTTTTAATTTTGTGAATTAAAAACTTGACGTGGATCGTTAGGTTCAGTGGGCCTCGTGCCAGAGATGCTCCTGGATGTCAATAAGGGAAATTAAATTATTAGAAGTTCATATCATGTCTGACAAATATAATAAAAATAGAAATGAATACTTTTATTTGATTCCACGTCAGTTTGTTTTAACTCCAGTTCAACGTTCCCTTCTTTAGACCGCGACTTTACAAAAGATGAAAATGTAGCTGTGATAATTAAAATATCCCCATTGTAAGTCATACATATGAGATAAAAAGTCATTTTGATGAGATCAAAAATCAAAGTTATGAGATAGAAAGTCATAATTATGAGATAAATAGTCATTAATATGGTAAAAAGTCAAAGTTATGAGTTAAAAAGTCATTATTATGACATAATTATGAGATACAAGTTATGAGATAAAAAGTCATTATTATGAGATTAAAAAATAAAGGTTATGACATACAAAGTCAAAATTACGAGAAATAAAGAAAACATGATGAGATAGTAGGGCGCATGCAATTCACTGCGCTGTTTTTTTATATAACAATTTAACTTTGTTTTTCTTTATATCAAAATGTTGACTTTCTATCTCATAATTATGACTATGTATACCATCATTTTGACTTTTTTATCTCATAATTTTGACTCCCCATGGGGATACTTTTATTATCACAGCTACATTTTCATCTCTTTCTTTTCTTTTATTGGCGGAAATGGGCTTCTATAAATTCAGGTAAAAAAAAAGAAAACCACAGGTAATATTCAGGAAACCAGAGTATAAAGTTATTGCTTCCACAGATAACTCAAAGGACATAATTCACCATCATTTCAGACGCCGTCTGGCGTTAGTTTTCATTCATTTCTTTGTTTGCTGCAGTTCATGATTATTATTTTTTTAATGCAGAATGTATATCTTAAATCTCAGAAAGTGTGAGTTCTGCCAACGGGACCGGCAGAGGTTTGCAGACCCGAGGCCTCGGAGTCCGTCACGAACACGCGTGGGCGTGTTACAGGAACATACACATGCAGCTAAACAGCATCAGGAGGAATACATGGAACCCTGGAGGAAAGGCAAAAGAAAAAGAAATCCATCTTCTGTCTTGTGTCTGGTTTTCTTTTTCTAAAAGTGAAACACAGTAAGAATATGTCTGGTTTTCTTTTTCTAAAAGTGAAACACAGTAAGAATATTCTAATATGTTTTCACGAGAAATCAAGTTTTCCCCAAACAGCTTCTTCTCCCGTCTTAAACCGAGACAGAATGAAGCAGATCTCTGCAGAGGAATCAACACAGTTTACTTCTGATTGAAGGAAGTTAAGTTACTTTAGTGCAGAGAGACTCACTAATGAAGACTCGCTCCATGTTCACTGTGTCTATGGGATGGAGGACGTTTAGGACTCTTTACCTCATGGCACAGAGCCCTGTTCTCTAACCCGAATGGTTAATATACTCATACTAAATTATGATTATCTCCTCAACCAACAGGCCTATTTGAATAATGTAAAAAGGTATAATATACAGAAAACCCTTGGGAACATAATAAGTTCATATATGTGTTACTGGTATATTGGTTTGATAGTGAACAGAAAAGGAAAATAATATATATTTTGCAAAAGAATTTGAATATTTGAATTTAATATATAACATAGCTTTATATGTTAAGAGTATCTGTGCGAAGTTTGCCTTTGATTGAGTTATTTTTAATCATTTTTGAACAAAAAAGGACTCAAAATAATTGAGGTTTTATTAAAATACCTCGTGAGTCTTCAGTGTACGATGACTTTTCTAATCTAACTATACTTCGCTGCCTTTCCATTTTTTTTTTAGATTCTAA
>JBAMJR010000499.1:0-10000 GCA_038501785.1 Myoxocephalus aenaeus | reverse complement strand
GGACGTGGTATCGGACGTGGCATCGGACGTGGCATCGGACGTGGCATCGGACGTGGCATCGGACGAGGCATCGGACGAGGCATCGGACGTGGCATCGGACGTGACATCGGACGTGACATCGGACGTGGCATCGGACGTGGTATCGGACGTGGCATCGGACGTGGCATCGGACGTGGCATCGGACGTGGCATCGGACGAGGCATCGGACGAGGCATCGGACGTGGCATCGGACGTGACATCGGACGTGGCATCGGACGAGGCATCGGACGTGGCATCGGACGTGGCATCGGACGTGGCATCGGACGTGGTATCGGACGAGGCATCGGACGAGGCATCGGACGAGGCATCGGACGTGGCATCGGACGTGACATCGGACGTGGCATCGGACGAGGCATCGGACGTGGCATCGGACGTGGCATCGGACGTGACATCGGACGAGGCATCGGACGAGGCATCGGACGAGGCATCGGACGAGGCATCGGACGTGGTATCGGACGTGGCATCGGACGAGGCATCGGACGTGACATCGGACGTGGCATCGGACGTGACATCAGACGTGACATCGGACGTGAAATCGGACGTGGCATCGGACGTGACATCGGACGTGACATCGGACGAGGCATCGGACGTGACATCGGACGAGGCATCGGACGAGGCATCGGACGAGGCATCGGACGAGGCATCGGACGTGGCATCGGACGTGGCATCGGACGTGAAATCGGACGTGGCATCGGACGTGGCATCGGACGTGAAATCGGACGTGGCATCGGACGTGACATCGGACGTGACATCGGACGAGGCATCGGACGAGGCATCGGACGAGGCATCGGACGTGGTATCGGACGTGACATCGGACGTGACATCGGATGCGGCAAGAGACGACGAGAGATGCAACACATGTTTATGTATTTTGGGGCTTTTGGGGTTTGCTGCACTAGTTTCAGCCTCTTTTCCCACCAGCATCAACTTAGCCTACTGAGCTAATTGGGGGTAAACACACACACACACACACACACACACACACACACACACACAAGGTTAGGGTTACGGTTAAGGTATGGTTAGGGTTGGGTTGAGGTTAGGGTAAGGTCAAGGTTAAGGTCAAGGTAACGGTTAGGAAAAGGCTGGTGGCTGTTATTGTTAGGGTTCAGGTAAGTCTCCATCTACCTGCCTGCCAGATGCCTGCTAACAAGGACCTAGCTCCTCGCAGGCTAAAGTAATGGTATACCAGGTTGATTGTACCTGAGAGCTTTGCATGTGCCACAACAAAGAGCAAGACCTTTTGTACTTCTTCACAGTGGAAAAGGGAAGTAATCCGCTCACTCACACACACACACACACACACACACACACACACACACACACACACACACAGTCACACACACCCTGAGCAACCTGCCGACTCAATTAAACCGCACAGAGAAAAGGTGAGATGTGAATTACACAGCGTCGACTGTCAAGGTCGCTAGAAACTGTTTCACAAAGAGTTTATTTTTCTCAGAGAGACGATTTCTTGTGAGTGCTCTGTTTTATGCTTTCTATTTAAAGCTATACCTCCGCTGTTGTGGAGCTAAAAATAAAGTCCCCCAGGTAATGAATCACCTTAGTTTATTTAAATTTTAAAAACGCTCAAATCTCACTTAATGCAGTTTCAGACATAAGGCGTCCGATAATATTCTAGAGACCGGTGCCCTTTCCTGAGTTACCGCTGAGAGTTACCGCTGAGAGTTCTGTAAAATGAGAGGTTTTCTCAAGGGACCCTAGTGCTGCATTACCGCCTTTGTCCACAGGGGCCCCGTTGTATCTGTGACCTCACACACATGTCTGTTGAAGATCGTGATGCGTTACCTTTGAACAGACATGATGTATCAAAGTATAGCAGGAAAGTAGACGGAGGTTCTGTAGGGTTCTGAGCTAGCTCAACCCTTATTGGAGCACATAGCGAAAAGGGGCGGGACTTAGGACCGGCCAAATTGGTGTAGACTCCATTACAGACACATTTCTAAATCTTATGGAAGAGCTTTCCAGTGGAGTGCTTTCCATGGCTGTGATAGTAGGTAAGGAGATATATGATATATATTCACTTTGTAGTTAGCCCTCAGCGTTCCCTTTCGACACCTCGTACATTTTCTGGAATTACTTTAAATAATCTTCACGGCTGTCTCACCACAAAGACGGCATCTTGCCTCTACCGTTACTGCAGATATTGTTCTGCCTCCTCTATGATGGGTTTCTGTCTGTGTGTCTGTTGAACTGGAGCAGAACGGCCCTTCACTCATGCTCCACTATCTCAAACTACTCCGTGCTGAGCACCTTGCATGTAATGCATTTTTCACTTGATTTTGTAGATATATTTGCTCATACTCCTGATGTGAAATGGTAGAACTATTTGAAATGCTTATCATAGAATATTTCCTTTCACTTTGTATATACACACTCTTTCTTACTAATGTATTTTGCCTATTGTGTATAACATACAAACAGTTGTTGGTCCCTATGAAGGACACTATGTGCATTGTGAATACTTGCATTGATTTCCTGTCTTTAACCAACACTTTTCATGTCTCACCCAATCTTTACACTAACTTCAATCTGAACACAATGCAAGTGTATGGGGTCAGATCAGTCTCCATGATGGCAAATGCGCACAGAACAATTCACAAATATATTCGATTTACAAATGAACACAGAAGAATTTACAAATACATTCAAACG
Source organism: Myoxocephalus aenaeus (assembly GCA_038501785.1). Taxonomy (NCBI): domain Eukaryota; kingdom Metazoa; phylum Chordata; class Actinopteri; order Perciformes; family Cottidae; genus Myoxocephalus; species Myoxocephalus aenaeus. The sequence goes on along the minus strand of JBAMJR010000499.1, from coordinate 7,285 downwards.
GTTTATATAAATTTAAATATATATGTATATATATATATGTATATATATTTCTGCATTTGTATGTATTTGTGTGTTGATTTTTCTATTTGTTTGTGGATTTGTATGTATTTATTTGTGGATCACACTGTATTTGTTTGTAAATGGCTTCACATTTGTGTGTTGGCTTTTTGAGACTCCCCTGGCGTGCTTAGATCCGCAAAAGTGAATTGTTCTGTGTGCATTTGTCATTATTTAGACTGATCTGACCCCATGAGTTTAAACCCAAAACCAAGTCTAAATTAAACTTCAAACATGACTTGACTCGTGTCCCCAGATAGGTCACGAGTCCCCACAACGTGAGTGTGTGAACAAGTAAGTGTCCCCTGTCCGTAAGGTAGACACATTCACAGGTAATGTAGAGGAATCACCACAAACGCGTTGATACTTCGGGATGATTGACAACAATCATGAGATTGAGAACGCAAACGTCTGAAATGTGACAACAGAATCTACTCTGGGAGTCTGGGACTGCGGTGCCTCTGAGGCCCCGGGGCCCCCCGTGGAGCAGCATGTGTCCATCTATAATTACACACAGTGTGTTCAGAAGATGCAAGACGCCGACGCCCTAAATAATTTGGATAGAATAGACCGCAGCGAGTTCAGCGGCTTGCCGGGAAAAATGTCCAATTCGAGCTTACATGGTTCTTAGATTTGATGGAATTAAAGTTTAATGATCCCTGTTGGGAAATTGGGGCACTGCTGCAGCAAAAAGCAACAAAAAAAGAGAAATCAAATGCAGGCAGAGACAAACTAAATTGAGATCACATAATGAAAAATGCAATACAATAGAATCAAAGTTGGATGCACGACCGCTACAGGCTTCCATCTCGTGTCTCCTCAGCTGCGTAACATCTCCAGTCAAGAAGCCTCCGGCGGTCACGATCCACTTCTCACCGGAAACATAAATAGCTTCAAAATGCGGATAAAAAACGCTCGGCGCAGCAGATACGAGAGCGATAATACGCTTCCTTTTGATTTTTGAAGTGTTCGACAGGTAATTAGTTACAATCTTTTCCAGGTCTCTCCCGCAGGCTTAGCGGTATCTGTCTAAATTAGAGTGAGGAGCGGAGAAAGGAAATGGTTCCCGAGTGTTATCTTCACACAGAGCCCAACAGTAGCCGACACCTCATTTGCAAGATAAGGTTAGCCCTCCGCTGCCGGACCTTTCCGCTCACTTCCGTTTAGCTCCGTGACGGCGGAGAGGAGGAAGAGAAGGACTGATTGAAACGAGGATGAAGTCAGGACAAGATGTGTCCTTATCCAACGATGAGTACTCGTGGAGTGCGTATCAGAGGTTATTGTCTTTTGAGACTTTTTCAGAGAATTGCGACATCTTTAATTCCAAATAAGCATGAATGAAGGTCCAATTGGTCCAATTGGTCCAAATGAAAGGGTTGATGTAAAAAAAGTGAAACGGGGTGGAAACTAATCAGACTTCCAGCTGGAGTGTCAAAAGGAAAATTGGTATATTCCTGTGAATCATCCAATCAGTGCAAACCAAGATCCGACAGTTCAAGTGAAGGCCAATCATGTTTCACTCTCCACTAGCTCTTATATGGAAAGTGGGAATAATCTTCATTTTTTTCTCAGCCAGACTAAGATCAGATAAATGAAGAGCACGCCTCGTGTTCTTCGGCTATTCACAACGTAATTACCCGCCGCTGTATCTGCCCAGGTCTGCCTGCAGGCGAGCATCCCAATGAAAGGAGTAAACAGCAAATGAAAGGAAGTTGTTCACGCTGAAGAGCAGAGCAAGCTTTTTCAGAGCTTTCTGTGTGTGTACATTTATTTTATAGCACCCATAAATATGCTGTGTATCGAGGGCCGACGTGCAAACTGATGCAGAAAAAGTGGGGGTAACCATCCTATCTGCATATTTTATTTTTAATTTAATTAATTAATTAAAATGTGTAATTGTTCTTTATTAGTCTTTAATTGATTTGTATTGATTTTTTTCTATTTTGTTATGTATTGGGTATCCTTAACAAATAGCATTCTGCAAGAAAACTACATTTGTATTTGTATTCACAAAAATGTGCATTTATCAGATCGATATGTATCTATAAACAATATATGCTGTTATCAATACATTCAATCCATATTAAGTTAGGGAAATAACCGATTGAACAAGAGGAAAACTAATTATTGTGCATTTAAAAAAAGGATAACTTGAATTAATGATTGCTAAAATTGTACTGTCACATCTATACAGGCTGGATTTTGTTTTACTTATAAACATTATTACTTAACTTTTCTTTATTCAACACTACTACAGAATTGGTGCCACTTTTTATTTTTATTTCCCCCCACCTCTCCTTAGTGGCGTGCAGAGAGTATCTGTTCTGAAGTAATGACATATCCTAGGTCCTCTGCAAGCATTGCTAATAACTGTCATATTGCATCATCTTTACACCCATTCAGCCACGCAGCGCTGCAGGAGTTGGAGCTGGATGCTTTTTGGCAACCGCTTCAATAAAGAAAAAAGCCCAGCGATGGGGAGCGATTAACGGCCGAGGGTCAGAGGTGGAGCAGCTCTCACGGGGATACAACAACAGATCTAAACTGCTGGCGCGGCTGTTAGAGCAACACATGTGCTGCGTCGTGACAGCCGGAGCCACTCGGCCCTCAGCCCAGTCACACCGGCCTCCGCCTGGGATGCACACTAATGCACGACTTCAACTGGAATTCTTTTAGGCTCTCAGGTGTGGAGAAGAACATTTCTCTAGGCGCGCTGTACCCGCAGCCGAAAGTTGTCTTCTGCATATTTAAACACCCGCGCTGCTGCTGCCACCGCCGAGTGTAACTGAACACGGGAGTGAAGGCAGAAGAACACAGAGATGAAAAGGGAAAAGAAACATGATCGCCTTCGCTTGGTCGACAGTGATTCGTGCCGCTTTCCCACTCAAACTTTTGGACTTTTTCCTGGCATGTTGTGAGTCGCGAGTGAGATTTTAGGGACTCGTTTGGGGGAAAACATTGCACCAAAGGAACCAACACTGCTTCGGGCTTTTACAAGTCCCACATTCTGCTGCTTGCTTTGTTGAGTGACTGATGCATTTTTGGCTGCAGCTTCAAAAAGGATTTGTTTGGGGGGAATCCAGTGGCTCTCCCTCGTCAGAACTCGTCTCCCAACGAGCTGGTCGAGACGCACGAGTAGGAGGACGAGTGGGTACAAGTATCGTTGAAGCGTTGGATTGTAGGAACTCCTGATCTCTACCTCTGCCGCTGTGTCGACCCATCGAAATCCGTCCCGTACATATTTATTCCGCCCCCCGCTGAAATTTAAAAAAAACAAAGAAAATCATAGAGAGGCTCTGCATTAAAGTGCCCTCTGCTTGGTAGAGAATCATTCATAACCACTTCAGATGAGCCCCGAAGACGTTTGGTTGCTACCTTTACGCAAAGAGAATTTAGGCTTTTTTTCAAAGTAAAATCGAAATGTTGTGCTTTTAAAGTGTTTACCCATTTCCACTGCACTCTCGCCAAGAGGAGTTATCAGTAGGAAATCACATCTTTCTGTCTTTCTAGCTCTCAGAAGTCTGACACGCAAATGCTTTGGCGTTGCAAAAATGTGTGACATTGAAGAAAGTCCTAATACCGGATGGCTTCCTAAGAAGGCTGCCTCCTTTCTGTGTGTGTTTTTAAATCCAGAACAAATCAAGGACAAAGACGGCGTGTAAAAGAGAGGTTTGGGAATGCAAAGTCTAAATGAGAAGCGGTGTCTTTACTCCGATTTTATTTCCTCCACCGTCTAACTAAATGCAGGTCTTTTCATTTTATAACTCCACTGTGATTTGCATTTTTATCTACTTTTTTTACTTTAAATTTGTTTTCTTTCAGCACCTCAGGCAACATGGGGAAAGATTACAAAAGTTTCAGGCAAACAAAATAAACTGTGCAAAACAGTATCGCTGGAAAAAGAAAGACTGAAGAGAGAGAGAGCGAGAGAGAGAGAGGTGTATGTGTGTTTATGCGTCCGGAAGCCAAACAACAAATATATTCAACACATCATCAACTCCCGATGGATTTGGAGACCGTCGCCGTAAACAAGTTTTACCCTGAGAGGAACTCACGGGAGAAACTTCCAGTCTGTCTGCAGGCTGCTCACCGAATGAAGAACATTAGAGATATCTGGCCTTCTCCAACTCAAACTGCCATGTGCAAGATGCATCTGTATAAAAGACACCGATCGCATCAGTGTGAGTAACCGCCGCTGGACATTTGTGTCTCCTTTTATTTAAAAGACCTCGTCCACATTGTCAAAATCAGCTGAATATTCAGCCGTGACATTTAGGAATGACGATGGCGCTCATTACTGCATCAATTTGAGAAATGACCCAGGTGAGTAAGTGGAAAAAGAAGCAGCGATTGTTTGCTTTCACCACTTAAGACCTTTAAGCACCATGGAGCCAATTTTGGCTTCTAGACCTTTTTTTCTTTTCCCCTGTGTTTGAGTCGTCGTAGGAACCCCAAATTAATTCCAATACGTGTGTGTATTGTATATATTTGTTCAGCAAAGTCTTGGAAAAAATTTTTATATCTGCAAAAAAATCACTTTTAAAAGATATTTTGATCAAAACTATGAACATCCAGCACGATATGAGCAAGATTTCCCAAAAATGCCTCCTTGAGCGTCACAGAGTTTTTCAAACTGTATTATGGTGCCCTAACAACAGCCCACATACTAATAAGACAGCTTTTTGGAAAGATTAGGACCTAAAGAATCTGAATCTGAACACAATAGAACACAGCATCTGGGTGTTCAAAGGAGTTTCAGTCAAAAAACGGTGTCGTTCGGTTCAAAAATGTAGTTTACGTAAATACTTAAACTTAACGGTTTCTTTAATTATGTTTCACACCAGATGTATCTTTTCACAAGGGTTGCAGTATTGTAGCAATTTAAATGAAGTTAAACAACGATGTGGTTCCGGAGATAATATGTTGTTGTTTTTTGTCTGATAATAGGAGCAGGAGTATTTTCGCACCCTGTTTTTTTAAGCAGGATGAAAAGTTCCCTTTAAGGATCTCCTAATGTATGCACTGACTATATTCCTTAAAATGGAGAAATGGCCCATTAACTGCTTCAGCTTAAACCCCAATGTCCCCTTATGCTGCAGCCTCTGGGGACAGACAGCTTTTATATCCATGCAATCAACTTTAACCTCTGAATCATAAACGCATGCAAAATGGGAGAAATATTTAGGACTTTCATTTGAATTGTGAGAGATTGAATTTGCAAAACTCTGCTATTCACAAAAACGTGCATTTCTCAGATAGGAGGTGTTGCTCTTTGACGATCACAATGTATCGATGCAACATATGTTTTCATCAATACATTCAATCCATATTAAGTTAAGAAAGCAGTATGACATCGTAACTGTTTCATAACCAGTTTAAATGTCCACAAGGTAACTGTAACCTCTATATACACATTTCACAGCCACAGCGTTTGATGGTGGAGTGCCTTGCTTAGTGGCACCACAATCATGCATGTAGAGGGGAAAAAGCTCAGAATGATTCTCTTAACAACCCCTTTTTAGGATTTTGGGGATTCAAACTGATTCCGTTCATATTCTGGACATTTCCTCTAACTGAAAGCGGTCTGTTCTGTGTCCAATAAAGACTCTCGGCATCGGCTGGTTCCAGTATGAAACAACACACTGGTTATTGTTGAGCAGTGTCTGAACACCAGCAGCACACTGTAACAATCCCACAGCGCTGACACTCTTCCTCTCCTCCCTCAGGCCATCCTCTTCCTCGCTCCCCTCTCCTCCTCTTGTTGCATTCATCTCTGAAACAGCACAAAACACAAAATGCTGTTTTTTTTCTTCTTCTTCTTCTTCTTCTTCTTCTTCTTCTTCTTCTTCTTCTTCTTCTTCTTCTTCTTCTGAGCTTACTTATCGCCAGCAGCCGCGGTCTGGCATTTAACAATGGGAGGAAGAGGGAAAAAAACAAAAACAGTCGGCGCGGCGATAAGATTTGTCCACCCTGTCGCCGGCGTCGTCGTGGAGACAAACGGCAGCGAGCAACCGTCTCCATCTTCCTCGTCCTCTTCCTCACACATGTCTTCCTCTCACTCTCACATGTGTGGAGGGAAACAGAGAGGAAGGAAAACGCCACGTATACAGAGAGAGGAGAACCTGTCACTTCACAGGGTCACACACACACACACACACACACACACACACACACACACACACACACACACACACCAACAGTTGATGTTTGGGCTCGACAGAAACATATAATTTGATTCATATTATCAATAATGTTCAGTCGTCGTCTTTTTTCGTCCCTCAAGTCACATTTCTACGTCCAACGTCCTCCTCTCCGAGGTCGGGGGGCGTCGCCGGAGCTGTTCCCAGCATGCACTGGGGTTGAACAGCCGAGGCAGGCTGATAGTCCATTACAAAGGAGCGCTTCATTTACGTCACATGTGTAACGAGTAGCTTGTTAAGATAGGTGTTAGAAGTGTTTTGGGTTAATCAACCACCTAAAGGTTAAAATTATATTTCCTTTGATGTTATTGTATTGTTAAATAGTCCCAATAAAACCAGATGAACCCACTGACACCTTTGTAAAGTTGACTTAAATGCACTCAATCAAATATAGCAAATAGAGTTACGATAAGAAAATACAACTTTTAATTATTATTTTTTCCTTTACAGTGCACTACCATCCATCCATCCATCCATTATCAGCTGCTTATCCGGGGTCGGGTCGCGGTGGCAGCAGGTTCAGCAGGCCGACCCAGGCTTCCCTCTCACCCGCAACACTTTCCAGCTCATCCTGGGGGACCCCGAGGCGTTCCAAGGCCAGCCGGGAGATATAATCCCTCCAGCGTGTCCTCGGTCTTCCCCGGGGCCTCCTACCAGTTGGACGTGCCTGGAAAACCTCTAATGGGAGGCGTCCAGGAGGCATCCTGACTAGATGCTGAACCCACCTCAGCTGACTCCTTTCGACACGAAGGAGCAGCGACTCGACTCCAAGCTCCCTCCTGATGTCCGAGCTCCTTACCCTATCTCTAAGGCTGAGCCCGGCCACTCTACGGAGGAAGCTCATTTCGGCCGCTTGTATCCGAGACCTCGTTCTTTCGGTCACGACCCAGAATTCGTGACCATAGGTGAGGGTTGGAACGTAGACCGACCAGTAAATGGAGAGCTTCTCCTTCCGGCTCAGCTCCTCTTCACCAAGACGGACCGGTACAGCGCCTGTTTTACTGCTGCAGCCGCACCGATCCGCCTGT
>JBAMJR010000498.1:95000-107500 GCA_038501785.1 Myoxocephalus aenaeus | reverse complement strand
GGAGCAGGATAAGTCACTTTCCAGGGTTGAAATGTGGCTCCCGGCCTTCTACTCCAATGCAGGCTTCGACTCCGGAGCACTAAAACGGCTGTGGAGCAGGCTCTGGAGCACCTAGAGGCCCGCGGGTTGGCTTGCATTTTTCAGGGGAACCTCCTCTTTCCAACGCCGTTTTCCGCGAGAAGATTGGAGCAGGGTAAGGCACTTTCCAGGGTTGAAATGTGGCGCAAGCTGTGCTTGGAGCTCCCTCCTGTGGCGACGTCCGGTACTGCATGCGGATTCACTAAAACGGTCCTAAATCAGGCTGTGGACCACCTAGAAGCCCCGGGTTTGGCTTCCCGTGTTCAGGGGAAGCTCCTCTTCAATTCGGCATGGTCCCCGTGGTTCCAGGCCAGCTAACAGCGAAAGGTCAAAGGTCAGATGGCCTCCAAAGCCCTGAGCTCCCCAGCTAGAGGGAGTGTCTTCTGGGTCTGTCTGAGTGAGTGTGAGACCCCCCCACGAGACCCAGACCAGTACCCGGACTTGGTGGTCCTGGTCTGGGTCTGTGTGAGTGACTGAGACCCCCCATGAGACCCAGACCAGTACCCAGGCTTGGTGGTCCTGGTCTGGGTCTGTGTGAGTGACTGAGACCCCCCATGAGACCAAGACCAGTACCCAGACTTGGTGGTCCTTCTCTGGGTACCCCAGAGGGACTGAGACCCCCCCATGAGACCCAGACCAGTACCCAGGCTTGGTGGTCCTGGTCTGGGTACCTCTGAGTGACTGAGACCCCCCCACAAGACCCAGACCAGTACCCAGACTTGGTGGTCCTTCTCTGGGTACCCCAGAGGGACTGAGACCCCCCCACAAGACCAAGACCAGTACCCAGGCTTGGTGGTCCTGGTCTGGGTACCCCAGAGTGACTGAGACCCCCCCACAAGACCAAGACCAGTACCCAGGCTTGGTGGTCCTGGTCTGGGTACCCCAGAGGGACTGAGACCCCCCATGAGACCAAGACCAGTACCCAGGCTTAGTAGACCTGGTCTGGGTACCCCAGAGGGACTGAGACCCCCCCATGAGACCCAGACCAGTACCCAGACTTAGTGGTCCTTCTCTGGGTACCCCAGAGGGACTGAGACCCCCCCATGAGACCCAGACCAGTACCCGGACTTGGTGGTCCTGGTCTGGGTCTGTGTGAGTGACTGAGACCCCCCCACAAGACCAAGACCAGTACCCAGGCTTGGTGGTCCTGGTCTGGGTACCCCAGAGTGACTGAGACCCCCCCACAAGACCAAGACCAGTACCCAGGCTTGGTGGTCCTGGTCTGGGTCTGTGTGAGTGACTGAGACCCCCTTCAGGACCAAGGCCAGTACCCAGGCTCGGTGGTCCTTCTCTGGGTCTGAGTGAGTGACTGAGACCCCCCCATGAGACCAAGACCAGTACCCAGACTTAGTAGACCTGGTCTGGGTACCAGAGAGGGACTGAGACCCCCCCACGAGACCCAGACCAGTACCCGGACTTGGTGGTCCTGGTCTGGGTCTGTGTGAGTGACTGAGACCCCCCATGAGACCCAGACCAGTACCCAGACTTAGTAGACCTGGTCTGGGTACCCCTGAGAGACTGAGACCCCCCCACAAGACCAAGACCAGTACCCAGGCTTGGTGGTCCTGGTCTGGGTCTGTGTGAGTGACTGAGACCCCCCATGAGACCCAGACCAGTACCCGGACTTGGTGGTCCTGGTCTGGGTCTGTGTGAGTGACTGAGACCCCCCCACAAGACCAAGACCAGTACCCAGGCTTGGTGGTCCTGGTCTGGGTACCTCTGAGTGACTGAGACCCCCTTCAGGACCAAGGCCAGTACCCAGGCTTGGTGGTCCTTCTCTGGGTACCCCAGAGGGACTGAGACCCCCCCACAAGACCCAGACCAGTACCCAGACTTGGTGGTCCTGGTCTGGGTACCCCAGAGGGACTGAGACCCCCCCACAAGACCAAGACCAGTACCCAGACTTGGTGGTCCTTCTCTGGGTCTGAGTGAGTGACTGTGACCCCCCATGAGACCAAGACCAGTACCCAGACTTAGTAGACCTGGTCTGGGTACCAGAGAGTGACTGAGACCCCCCCATGAGACCCAGACCAGTACCCAGACTTGGTGGTCCTTCTCTGGGTACCCCAGAGGGACTGAGACCCCCCCACAAGACCCAGACCAGTACCCAGACTTGGTGGTCCTGGTCTGGGTACCCCAGAGGGACTGAGACCCCCCCACAAGACCAAGACCAGTACCCAGACTTGGTGGTCCTTCTCTGGGTCTGAGTGAGTGACTGTGACCCCCCATGAGACCAAGACCAGTACCCAGACTTAGTAGACCTGGTCTGGGTACCAGAGAGTGACTGAGACCCCCCCATGAGACCCAGACCAGTACCCAGACTTGGTGGTCCTTCTCTGGGTACCCCAGAGGGACTGAGACCCCCCCCACAAGACCCAGACCAGTACCCAGACTTGGTGGTCCTGGTCTGGGTACCCCAGAGGGACTGAGACCCCCCCACAAGACCAAGACCAGTACCCAGACTTGGTGGTCCTTCTCTGGGTCTGAGTGAGTGACTGTGACCCCCCATGAGACCAAGACCAGTACCCAGACTTAGTAGACCTGGTCTGGGTACCAGAGAGTGACTGAGACCCCCCCATGAGACCCAGACCAGTACCCAGACTTGGTGGTCCTGGTCTGGGTCTGTGTGAGTGACTGAGACCCCCCCACGAGACCAAGACCAGTACCCAGGCTTGGTGGTCCTGGTCTGGGTACCCCAGAGTGACTGAGACCCCCCCATGAGACCAAGACCAGTACCCAGACTTGGTGGTCCTGGTCTGGGTACCTCTGAGTGACTGAGACCCCCCCACAAGACCAAGACCAGTACCCAGGCTTGGTGGTCCTTCTCTGGGTCTGTGTGAGTGACTGAGACCCCCTTCAGGACCAAGGCCAGTACCCAGGCTTGGTGGTCCTGGTCTGGGTACCCCAGAGGGACTGAGACCCCCCCACAAGACCAAGACCAGTACCCAGACTTAGTAGACCTGGTCTGGGTACCATAGAGGGACTGAGACCCCCCCATGAGACCAAGACCAGTACCCAGACTTAGTAGACCTGGTCTGGGTACCATAGAGGGACTGAGACCCCCCCATGAGACCAAGACCAGTACCCAGACTTGGTGGTCCTTCTCTGGGTCTGTGTGAGTGACTGAGACCCCCTTCAGGACCAAGGCCAGTACCCAGGCTTGGTGGTCCTTCTCTGGGTACCCCAGAGGGACTGAGACCCCCCCACAAGACCAAGACCAGTACCCAGGCTTGGTGGTCCTGGTCTGGGTACCTCTGATTGACTGAGACCCCCCCACAAGACCAATACCAGTACCCAGACTTAGTAGACCTGGTCTGGGTACCCCAGAGTGACTGAGACCCCCCCATGAGACCAAGACCAGTACCCAGACTTAGTAGACCTGGTCTGGGTACCATAGAGGGACTGAGACCCCCCCATGAGACCAAGACCAGTACCCAGACTTAGTAGACCTGGTCTGGGTACCAGAGAGGGACTGAGACCCCCCCATGAGACCAAGACCAGTACCCAGACTTAGTAGACCTGGTCTGGGTACCATAGAGGGACTGAGACCCCCCCATGAGACCAAGACCAGTACCCAGACTTAGTAGACCTGGTCTGGGTACCCCAGAGTGACTGAGACCCCCCCCATGAGACCAAGACCAGTACCCAGACTTAGTAGACCTGGTCTGGGTACCATAGAGGGACTGAGACCCCCCCATGAGACCAAGACCAGTACCCAGACTTAGTAGACCTGGTCTGGGTACCAGAGAGGGACTGAGACCCCCCCATGAGACCAAGACCAGTACCCAGACTTAGTAGACCTGGTCTGGGTACCATAGAGGGACTGAGACCCCCCCATGAGACCAAGACCAGTACCCAGACTTAGTAGACCTGGTCTGGGTACCATAGAGGGACTGAGACCCCCCCATGAGACCCAGACCAGTACCCAGACTTGGTGGTCCTTCTCTGGGTCTGTGTGAGTGACTGAGACCCCCCCATGAGACCCAGACCAGTACCCAGACTTAGTAGACCTGGTCTGGGTACCAGAGAGGGACTGAGACCCCCCATGAGACCAAGACCAGTACCCAGGCTTGGTGGTCCTTCTCTGGGTACCCCAGAGGGACTGAGACCCCCCATGAGACCAAGACCAGTACCCAGACTTGGTAGACCTGGTCTGGGTACCATAGAGGGACTGAGACCCCCCCACAAGACCAAGACCAGTACCCAGGCTTGGTGGTCCTGGTCTGGGTCTGACTGAGTGACTGAGACCCCCCCACAAGACCAAGACCAGTACCCAGGCTTGGTGGTCCTTCTCTGGGTACCCCAGATTGACTGAGACCCCCCCCACAAGACCAAGACCAGTACCCAGGCTTGGTGGTCCTGGTCTGGGTACCCCAGAGTGACTGAGACCCCCCATGAGACCAAGACCAGTACCCAGGCTTAGTAGACCTGGTCTGGGTACCCCAGAGGGACTGAGACCCCCCTACAGGACCAAGACCTTTACCCGGACTTAGTAGACCTGGTCTGGGTACCACAGAGGGACTGGGACCCCCCTACAGGACCAAGACCTTTACCCGGACTTAGTAGACCTGGTCTGGGTACCAGAGAGGGACTGAGACCCCCCTACAGGACCAAGACCTTTACCCGGACTTAGTAGACCTGGTCTGGGTACCAGAGAGGGACTGAGACCCCCCTACAGGACCAAGACCTTTACCCGGACTTAGTAGACCTGGTCTGGGTACCAGAGAGGGACTGAGACCCCCCTACAGGACCCAGACCTTTACCCGGACTTAGTAGACCTGGTCTGGGTACCCCAGAGTGACTGAGACCCCCCCATGAGACCAAGACCTTTACCCGGACTTAGTAGACCTGGTCTGGGTACCCCAGAGGGACTGAGACCCCCCCATGAGACCCAGACCAGTACCCAGACTTAGTAGACCTGGTCTGGGTACCATAGAGGGACTGAGACCCCCCCATGAGACCAAGACCAGTACCCAGACTTGGTGGTCCTTCTCTGGGTCTGAGTGAGTGACTGTGACCCCCCATGAGACCAAGACCAGTACCCAGACTTAGTAGACCTGGTCTGGGTACCATAGAGGGACTGAGACCCCCCCATGAGACCAAGACCAGTACCCAGACTTAGTAGACCTGGTCTGGGTACCCCAGAGTGACTGAGACCCCCCCACAAGACCAAGACCAGTACCCAGACTTAGTAGACCTAGTCTGGGTACCATAGAGGGACTGAGACCCCCCATGAGACCAAGACCAGTACCCAGACTTGGTGGTCCTTCTCTGGGTACCCCAGAGGGACTGAGACCCCCCCACAAGACCAAGACCAGTACCCAGGCTTTGGTGGTCCTGGTCTGGGTACCTCTGAGGTACTGAGACCCCCCCACAAGACCAAGACCAGTACCCAGACTTAGTAGACCTAGTCTGGGTACCATAGAGGGACTGAGACCCCCCATGAGACCAAGACCAGTACCCAGACTTGGTGGTCCTTCTCTGGGTACCCCAGAGGGACTGAGACCCCCCCACAAGACCAAGACCAGTACCCAGGCTTGGTGGTCCTGGTCTGGGTACCCCAGAGGGACTGAGACCCCCCACAAGACCAAGACCAGTACCCATGCTTTGGTGGTCCTGGTCTGGGTACCCCAGAGGGACTGAGACCCCCCCATGAGACCAAGACCAGTACCCAGACTTAGTAGACCTGGTCTGGGTACCCCAGAGTGACTGAGACCCCCCCATGAGACCAAGACCAGTACCCAGACTTAGTAGACCTGGTCTGGGTACCAGAGAGGGACTGAGACCCCCCAAGAGACCAAGACCAGTACCCAGGCTTGGTGGTCCTGGTCTGGGTACCCCAGAGGGACTGAGACCCCCCACAAGACCAAGACCAGTACCCATGCTTTGGTGGTCCTGGTCTGGGTACCCCAGAGGGACTGAGACCCCCCCATGAGACCAAGACCAGTACCCAGACTTAGTAGACCTGGTCTGGGTACCCCAGAGTGACTGAGACCCCCCCATGAGACCAAGACCAGTACCCAGACTTAGTAGACCTGGTCTGGGTACCAGAGAGGGACTGAGACCCCCCAAGAGACCAAGACCAGTACCCAGGCTTGGTGGTCCTGGTCTGGGTACCCCAGAGGGACTGAGACCCCCCCATGAGACCCAGACCAGTACCCAGACTTAGTAGACCTGGTCTGGGTACCAGAGAGTGACTGAGACCCCCCCATGAGACCAAGACCAGTACCCAGACTTAGTAGACCTGGTCTGGGTACCAGAGAGGGACTGAGACCCCCCAAGAGACCAAGACCAGTACCCAGGCTTGGTGGTCCTGGTCTGGGTACCCCAGAGGGACTGAGACCCCCCCATGAGACCCAGACCAGTACCCAGACTTAGTAGACCTGGTCTGGGTACCAGAGAGTGACTGAGACCCCCCCATGAGACCAAGACCAGTACCCAGACTTAGTAGACCTGGTCTGGGTACCAGAGAGGGACTGAGACCCCCCATGAGACCAAGACCAGTACCCAGACTTGGTGGTCCTGGTCTGGGTACCCCAGAGTGACTGAGACCCCCCCATGAGACCAAGACCAGTACCCAGACTTAGTATACCTGGTCTGGGTACCCCAGAGGGACTGAGACCCCCCCAAGAGACCAAGACCAGTACCCAGACTTAGTAGACCTGGTCTGGGTACCAGAGAGGGACTGAGACCCCCCCACAAGACCAAGACCAGTACACAGACTTGGTGGTCCTTCTCTGGGTCTGTGTGAGTGACTGAGACCCCCTTCAGGACCAAGGCCAGTACCCAGACTTAGTAGACCTGGTCTGGGTACCCCAGAGGGACTGAGACCCCCCCATGAGACCCAGACCAGTACCCAGACTTAGTAGACCTGGTCTGGGTACCATAGAGGGACTGAGACCCCCCCATGAGACCAAGACCAGTACCCAGACTTAGTAGACCTGGTCTGGGTACCCCAGAGGGACTGAGACCCCCCCACAAGACCAAGACCAGTACCCAGGCTTGGTGGTCCTGGTCTGGGTACCCCAGAGTGACTGAGACCCCTTCACGAGACCAAGACCAGTACCCAGGCTTGGTGGTCCTGGTCTGGGTCTGTGTGAGTGACTGAGACCCCCTTCAGGACCAAGGCCAGTACCCAGGCTCGGTGGTCCTTCTCTGGGTCTGAGTGAGTGACTGAGACCCCCCCATGAGACCCAGACCAGTACCCAGACTTAGTAGACCTGGTCTGGGTACCAGAGAGGGACTGAGACCCCCCCACGAGACCCAGACCAGTACCCGGACTTGGTGGTCCTGGTCTGGGTCTGTGTGAGTGACTGAGACCCCCCATGAGACCAAGACCAGTACCCAGGCTTAGTAGACCTGGTCTGGGTACCAGAGAGGGACTGAGACCCCCCTACAGGACCAAGACCTTTACCCAGACTTAGTAGACCTGGTCTGGGTACCAGAGAGGGACTGAGACCCCCCTACAGGACCCAGACCTTTACCCGGACTTAGTAGACCTGGTCTGGGTACCAGAGAGGGACTGAGACCCCCCTACAGGACCAAGACCTTTACCCGGACTTAGTAGACCTGGTCTGGGTACCAGAGAGGGACTGAGACCCCCCCATGAGACCAAGACCAGTACCCAGACTTAGTAGACCTGGTCTGGGTACCCCAGAGTGACTGAGACCCCCCTACAGGACCAAGACCTTTACCAGGACTTAGTAGACCTGGTCTGGGTACCACAGAGGGACTGGGACCCCCCTACAGGACCCAGACCTTTACCCGGACTTAGTAGACCTGGTCTGGGTACCAGAGAGGGACTGAGACCCCCCATGAGACCAAGACCAGTACCCAAACTTAGTAGACCTGGTCTGGGTACCCCGGAGTGACTGAGACCCCCCCATGAGACCAAGACCAGTACCCAGACTTAGTAGACCTGGTCTGGGTACCATAGAGGGACTGAGACCCCCCCATGAGACCAAGACCAGTACCCAGACTTAGTAGACCTGGTCTGGGTACCATAGAGGGACTGAGACCCCCCCATGAGACCAAGACCAGTACCCAGACTTAGTAGACCTGGTCTGGGTACCCCAGAGTGACTGAGACCCCCCCACAAGACCAAGACCAGTACCCAGACTTAGTAGACCTAGTCTGGGTACCATAGAGGGACTGAGACCCCCCATGAGACCAAGACCAGTACCCAGACTTGGTGGTCCTTCTCTGGGTACCCCAGAGGGACTGAGACCCCCCCACAAGACCAAGACCAGTACCCAGGCTTTGGTGGTCCTGGTCTGGGTACCTCTGAGGTACTGAGACCCCCCCACAAGACCAAGACCAGTACCCAGACTTAGTAGACCTAGTCTGGGTACCATAGAGGGACTGAGACCCCCCATGAGACCAAGACCAGTACCCAGACTTGGTGGTCCTTCTCTGGGTACCCCAGAGGGACTGAGACCCCCCCACAAGACCAAGACCAGTACCCAGGCTTGGTGGTCCTGGTCTGGGTACCCCAGAGGGACTGAGACCCCCCACAAGACCAAGACCAGTACCCATGCTTTGGTGGTCCTGGTCTGGGTACCCCAGAGGGACTGAGACCCCCCCATGAGACCAAGACCAGTACCCAGACTTAGTAGACCTGGTCTGGGTACCCCAGAGTGACTGAGACCCCCCCATGAGACCAAGACCAGTACCCAGACTTAGTAGACCTGGTCTGGGTACCAGAGAGGGACTGAGACCCCCCAAGAGACCAAGACCAGTACCCAGGCTTGGTGGTCCTGGTCTGGGTACCCCAGAGGGACTGAGACCCCCCACAAGACCAAGACCAGTACCCATGCTTTGGTGGTCCTGGTCTGGGTACCCCAGAGGGACTGAGACCCCCCCATGAGACCAAGACCAGTACCCAGACTTAGTAGACCTGGTCTGGGTACCCCAGAGTGACTGAGACCCCCCCATGAGACCAAGACCAGTACCCAGACTTAGTAGACCTGGTCTGGGTACCAGAGAGGGACTGAGACCCCCCAAGAGACCAAGACCAGTACCCAGGCTTGGTGGTCCTGGTCTGGGTACCCCAGAGGGACTGAGACCCCCCCATGAGACCCAGACCAGTACCCAGACTTAGTAGACCTGGTCTGGGTACCAGAGAGTGACTGAGACCCCCCCATGAGACCAAGACCAGTACCCAGACTTAGTAGACCTGGTCTGGGTACCAGAGAGGGACTGAGACCCCCCAAGAGACCAAGACCAGTACCCAGGCTTGGTGGTCCTGGTCTGGGTACCCCAGAGGGACTGAGACCCCCCCCATGAGACCCAGACCAGTACCCAGACTTAGTAGACCTGGTCTGGGTACCAGAGAGTGACTGAGACCCCCCCATGAGACCAAGACCAGTACCCAGACTTAGTAGACCTGGTCTGGGTACCAGAGAGGGACTGAGACCCCCCAAGAGACCAAGACCAGTACCCAGGCTTGGTGGTCCTGGTCTGGGTACCCCAGAGGGACTGAGACCCCCCCATGAGACCCAGACCAGTACCCAGACTTAGTAGACCTGGTCTGGGTACCAGAGAGTGACTGAGACCCCCCCATGAGACCAAGACCAGTACCCAGACTTAGTAGACCTGGTCTGGGTACCAGAGAGGGACTGAGACCCCCCATGAGACCAAGACCAGTACCCAGACTTGGTGGTCCTGGTCTGGGTACCCCAGAGTGACTGAGACCCCCCCATGAGACCAAGACCAGTACCCAGACTTAGTATACCTGGTCTGGGTACCCCAGAGGGACTGAGACCCCCCCAAGAGACCAAGACCAGTACCCAGACTTAGTAGACCTGGTCTGGGTACCAGAGAGGGACTGAGACCCCCCCACAAGACCAAGACCAGTACACAGACTTGGTGGTCCTTCTCTGGGTCTGTGTGAGTGACTGAGACCCCCTTCAGGACCAAGGCCAGTACCCAGACTTAGTAGACCTGGTCTGGGTACCCCAGAGGGACTGAGACCCCCCCATGAGACCCAGACCAGTACCCAGACTTAGTAGACCTGGTCTGGGTACCATAGAGGGACTGAGACCCCCCCATGAGACCAAGACCAGTACCCAGACTTAGTAGACCTGGTCTGGGTACCCCAGAGGGACTGAGACCCCCCCACAAGACCAAGACCAGTACCCAGGCTTGGTGGTCCTGGTCTGGGTACCCCAGAGTGACTGAGACCCCTTCACGAGACCAAGACCAGTACCCAGGCTTGGTGGTCCTGGTCTGGGTCTGTGTGAGTGACTGAGACCCCCTTCAGGACCAAGGCCAGTACCCAGGCTCGGTGGTCCTTCTCTGGGTCTGAGTGAGTGACTGAGACCCCCCCATGAGACCCAGACCAGTACCCAGACTTAGTAGACCTGGTCTGGGTACCAGAGAGGGACTGAGACCCCCCCACGAGACCCAGACCAGTACCCGGACTTGGTGGTCCTGGTCTGGGTCTGTGTGAGTGACTGAGACCCCCCATGAGACCAAGACCAGTACCCAGGCTTAGTAGACCTGGTCTGGGTACCAGAGAGGGACTGAGACCCCCCTACAGGACCAAGACCTTTACCCAGACTTAGTAGACCTGGTCTGGGTACCAGAGAGGGACTGAGACCCCCCTACAGGACCCAGACCTTTACCCGGACTTAGTAGACCTGGTCTGGGTACCAGAGAGGGACTGAGACCCCCCTACAGGACCAAGACCTTTACCCGGACTTAGTAGACCTGGTCTGGGTACCAGAGAGGGACTGAGACCCCCCCATGAGACCAAGACCAGTACCCAGACTTAGTAGACCTGGTCTGGGTACCCCAGAGTGACTGAGACCCCCCTACAGGACCAAGACCTTTACCAGGACTTAGTAGACCTGGTCTGGGTACCACAGAGGGACTGGGACCCCCCTACAGGACCCAGACCTTTACCCGGACTTAGTAGACCTGGTCTGGGTACCAGAGAGGGACTGAGACCCCCCATGAGACCAAGACCAGTACCCAAACTTAGTAGACCTGGTCTGGGTACCCCGGAGTGACTGAGACCCCCCCATGAGACCAAGACCAGTACCCAGACTTAGTAGACCTGGTCTGGGTACCATAGAGGGACTGAGACCCCCCCATGAGACCAAGACCAGTACCCAGACTTAGTAGACCTGGTCTGGGTACCATAGAGGGACTGAGACCCCCCCATGAGACCAAGACCAGTACCCAGACTTAGTAGACCTGGTCTGGGTACCCCAGAGTGACTGAGACCCCCCCATGAGACCAAGACCAGTACCCGGACTTAGTAGACCTGGTCTGGGTACCAGAGAGGGACTGAGACCCCCCTACAGGACCAAGACCTTTACCCGGACTTAGTAGACCTGGTCTGGGTACCAGAGAGGGACTGAGACCCCCCTACAGGACCAAGACCTTTACCCGGACTTAGTAGACCTGGTCTGGGTACCACAGATGGACTGGGACCCCCCTACAGGACCCAGACCTTTACCCGGACTTAGTAGACCTGGTCTGGGTACCAGAGAGGGACTGAGACCCCCCTACAGGACCAAGACCTTTACCCGGACTTAGTAGACCTGGTCTGGGTACCACAGAGGGACTGGGACCCCCCTACAGGACCCAGACCAGTACCCGGACTTAGTAGACCTGGTCTGGGTCTAGCTGAGAGACTCAGACCCCACTACAGGACCAAGACCTTTAGCCGGACTTAGTAGACCTGGTCTGGGTCTAGCTGAGTGACTCAGACCCCCCTACAGGACCAAGACCTTTAGCCGGACTTAGTAGACCTGGTCTGGGTACCCCAGAGGGACCTGGACCCCCTAGAGGACCAAGGCCAGCAGCCAGACCTCCTCTCACTCGCTGCTCAGCCCCCACCTTTTTTTTCGCCATAGTTTCGGAGGAAATCCCCCCTCCCTCAGGAAGAAAAAACTTTAACTTTTTTCAAAATGGAAAAAGTGATGAAAATCAGACAGAGTCCACTATTCTAGAGTACCAGGGCTCCGAGATAGTTAGAGAACCAGGGGTCCGAGATCTAGATAACCAGGGGCACGAGAGTTAGAGAACCAGGGGCGCCAGAGTTCTAGAGAACCAGGGGCACGAGAGTTAGAGAACCAGGGGCGCGAGAGTTAGAGAACCAGGGGCGCGAGAGTCCTAGATAACCAGGGGCGCGAGAGTCAGATAACCAGGGGCGCGAGAGTTAGAGAACCAGGGGCACGAGAATCCTAGATAACCAGGGGCGCGAGAGTCCTAGAGAACCAGGGGCGCGAGATTCGGAGCACCAGGGGCGCGAGAATCGGAGTTAGAGAACCAGGGGCGCGAGATTCGGAGCACCAGGGGCGCGAGAATCTGAGTTAGAGAACCAGGGGCGCGAGATTCAGAGTACCAGGGGCGCGAGAATCGGAGCACCAGGGGCGCGAGAATCGGAGTTAGAGAACCAGGGGCGCGAGATT
>JBAMJR010000498.1:77500-85000 GCA_038501785.1 Myoxocephalus aenaeus | reverse complement strand
GACCAGTGTGCATCCCTAATAAAGTGTTCAATATGTGGGTTGGCATGTCTAATGAGACCCTCTGTGGTCCTCAGTGAGCTCCATGGTGTAGAGGACCAGTGTGCATCCCTAATAAAGTGTTCAATATGTGGGTTGGCATGTCTAATGAGACCCTCTGTGGTCCTCAGTGAGCTCCATGGTGTAGATGACCAGTGTGCATCCCTAATAAAGTGTTCAATATGTGGGTTGGCATGTCTAATGAGACCCTCAGTGAGCTCCATGGCTCTCAGGGGTTAATATTTCAAACATCACTAATCCGATATTAATGCTCTATTTGTGCCTTGGCACTTTAAACATGTACCCATGGGTCTTGTGGTGCATTTTGCCATCTCTAGACCGACTTTGCGGCCTTCAAACGCGGCCTCTGAAGTCTGAATGGAATCCAAGTTGCAGTCAGTCGAATTGAATTCATAGCCTGGTAGAGGGCTCCATCTTGTGGCGAAATCCGGGCATTACGAATTGAGCTTTTAATGCACTGACCTCTGCAAACCTGACCCGCCGACTGCGCTCTACAGCGGCCGCCGAGCAGGCTGTGGAGCACCTAGAAGCCTGCGGGTTGGCTTCCCGTCTTCAGGGGAAGCTCTTCTTTCCAACGCCGTTTTCCGCGAGAAGATTGGAGCAGGATAAGGCACTTTTCAGGGTTGAAATGTGGCTCCCGGCCTTCTACTCCAATGCAGGCTTCGACTCCGGAGCACTAAAACGGCTGTGGAGCAGGCTCTGGAGCACCTAGAGGCCCGCGGGTTGGCTTGCATTTTTCAGGGGAACCTCCTCTTTCCAACGCCGTTTTCCGCGAGAAGATTGGAGCATGGTAAGGCACTTTCCAGGGTTGAAATGTGGCGCGAGCTGTGCTTGGAGCTCCCTCCTGTGGCGACGTCCGGTACTGCATGCGGATTCACTAAAACGGTCCTAAATCAGGCTGTGGACCACCTAGAAGCCCCGGGTTTGGCTTCCCGTGTTCAGGGGAAGCTCCTCTTCAATTCGGCATGGTCCCCGTGGTTCCAGGCCTGCTAACAGCGAAAGGTCAAAGGTCAGATGGCCTCCAAAGCCCTGAGCTCCCCAGCTAGAGGGAGTGTCTTCTGGGTGTGTCTGAGTGAGTGTGAGACCCCCCCACGAGACCCAGACCAGTACCCGGACTTGGTGGTCCTGGTCTGGGTCTGTGTGAGTGACTGAGACCCCCCATGAGACCCAGACCAGTACCCAGACTTGGTGGTCCTTCTCTGGGTACCCCAGAGGGACTGAGACCCCCCATGAGACCAAGACCAGTACCCAGACTTGGTGGTCCTTCTCTGGGTACCCCAGAGTGACTGAGACCCCCCAATGAGACCAAGACCAGTACCCAGACTTGGTGGTCCTTCTCTGGGTACCCCAGAGGGACTGAGACCCCCCCCATGAGACCCAGACCAGTACCCAGACTTGGTGGTCCTTCTCTGGGTACCCCAGAGTGACTGAGACCCCCCCACAAGACCAAGACCAGTACCCAGACTTGGTGGTCCTTCTCTGGGTACCCCAGAGGGACTGAGACCCCCCATGAGACCAAGACCAGTACCCAGACTTGGTGGTCCTTCTCTGGGTACCCCAGAGGGACTGAGACCCCCCCATGAGACCAAGACCAGTACCCATACTTGGTGGTCCTTCTCTGGGTCTGTGTGAGTGACTGAGACCCCCCCATGAGACCCAGACCAGTACCCAGACTTGGTGGTCCTTCTCTGGGTACCCCAGAGGGACTGAGACCCCCCATGAGACCAAGACCAGTACCCAGACTTGGTGGTCCTTCTCTGGGTACCCCAGAGGGACTGAGACCCCCCCACAAGACCAAGACCAGTACCCAGGCTTGGTGGTCCTGGTCTGGGTACCCCAGAGGGACTGAGACCCCCCATGAGCCCAAGACCAGTACCCAGACTTGGTGGTCCTTCTCTGGGTACCCCAGAGGGACTGAGACCCCCCCATGAGACCAAGACCAGTACCCAGACTTAGTAGACCTGGTCTGGGTACCCCAGAGTGACTGAGACCCCCCTACAGGACCAAGACCTTTACCAGGACTTAGTAGACCTGGTCTGGGTACCACAGAGGGACTGGGACCCCCCTACAGGACCCAGACCTTTACCCGGACTTAGTAGACCTGGTCTGGGTACCAGAGAGGGACTGAGACCCCCCATGAGACCAAGACCAGTACCCAGACTTAGTAGACCTGGTCTGGGTACCATAGAGGGACTGAGACCCCCCCATGAGACCAAGACCAGTACCCAGACTTAGTAGACCTGGTCTGGGTACCCCAGAGTGACTGAGACCCCCCCATGAGACCAAGACCAGTACCCGGACTTAGTAGACCTGGTCTGGGTACCAGAGAGGGACTGAGACCCCCCCATGAGACCAAGACCAGTACCCAGACTTAGTAGACCTGGTCTGGGTACCCCAGAGTGACTGAGACCCCCCCATGAGACCAAGACCAGTACCCAGACTTAGTAGACCTGGTCTGGGTACCATAGAGGGACTGAGACCCCCCATGAGACCAAGACCAGTACCCAGACTTAGTAGACCTGGTCTGGGTACCATAGAGTGACTGAGACCCCCCCATGAGACCAAGACCAGTACCCAGACTTAGTAGACCTGGTCTGGGTACCAGAGAGGGACTGAGACCCCCCCATGAGACCCAGACCTTTACCCAGACTTAGGAGACCTGGTCTGGGTACCAGAGAGGGACTGAGACTCCTTTCAGGACCAAGGCCAGTACCCAGGCTTGGTGGTCCTTCTCTGGGTACCCCAGAGGGACTGAGACCCCCCCACAAGACCAAGACCAGTACCCAGGCTTGGTGGTCCTGGTCTGGGTACCTCTGAGTGACTGAGACCCCCCCACAAGACCAAGACCAGTACCCAGACTTAGTAGACCTGGTCTGGGTACCAGAGAGGGACTGAGACCCCCCATGAGACCAAGACCAGTACCCAGACTTAGTAGACCTGGTCTGGGTACCATAGAGTGACTGAGACCCCCCCATGAGACCAAGACCAGTACCCAGACTTAGTAGACCTGGTCTGGGTACCCCAGAGGGACTGAGACCCCCCCACAAGACCAAGACCAGTACCCAGGCTTGGTGGTCCTGGTCTGGGTACCCCAGAGTGACTGAGACCCCCCCATGAGACCAAGACCAGTACCCAGACTTAGTAGACCTGGTCTGGGTACCAGAGAGGGACTGAGACCCCCCCCATGAGACCCAGACCTTTACCCAGACTTAGTAGACCTGGTCTGGGTACCAGAGAGGGACTGAGACCCCCCCATGAGACCCAGACCTTTACCCAGACTTAGTAGACCTGGTCTGGGTACCCCAGAGAGACTGAGACCCCCCATGAGACCAAGACCAGTACCCAGGCTTTGGTGGTCCTGGTCTGGGTACCTCTGAGTGACTGAGACCCCCCCACAAGACCAAGACCAGTACCCGGACTTAGTAGACCTGGTCTGGGTCTAGCTGAGTGACTGAGACCCCCCATGAGACCCAGACCAGTACCCAGGCTTGGTGGTCCTTCTCTGGGTCTGTGTGAGTGACTGAGACCCCCTTCAGGACCAAGGCCAGTACCCAGGCTCGGTGGTCCTGGTCTGGGTACCATAGAGGGACTGAGACCCCCCCATGAGACCCAGACCAGTACCCAGACTTAGTAGACCTGGTCTGGGTACCATAGAGGGACTGAGACCCCCCCATGAGACCAAGACCAGTACCCAGACTTGGTGGTCCTTCTCTGGGTCTGAGTGAGTGACTGTGACCCCCCATGAGACCAAGACCAGTACCCAGACTTAGTAGACCTGGTCTGGGTACCATAGAGGGACTGAGACCCCCCCATGAGACCAAGACCAGTACCCAGACTTAGTAGACCTGGTCTGGGTACCCCAGAGTGACTGAGACCCCCCCACAAGACCAAGACCAGTACCCAGACTTAGTAGACCTAGTCTGGGTACCATAGAGGGACTGAGACCCCCCATGAGACCAAGACCAGTACCCAGACTTGGTGGTCCTTCTCTGGGTACCCCAGAGGGACTGAGACCCCCCCACAAGACCAAGACCAGTACCCAGGCTTTGGTGGTCCTGGTCTGGGTACCTCTGAGGTACTGAGACCCCCCCACAAGACCAAGACCAGTACCCAGACTTAGTAGACCTAGTCTGGGTACCATAGAGGGACTGAGACCCCCCATGAGACCAAGACCAGTACCCAGACTTGGTGGTCCTTCTCTGGGTACCCCAGAGGGACTGAGACCCCCCCACAAGACCAAGACCAGTACCCAGGCTTGGTGGTCCTGGTCTGGGTACCCCAGAGGGACTGAGACCCCCCACAAGACCAAGACCAGTACCCATGCTTTGGTGGTCCTGGTCTGGGTACCCCAGAGGGACTGAGACCCCCCCATGAGACCAAGACCAGTACCCAGACTTAGTAGACCTGGTCTGGGTACCCCAGAGTGACTGAGACCCCCCCATGAGACCAAGACCAGTACCCAGACTTAGTAGACCTGGTCTGGGTACCAGAGAGGGACTGAGACCCCCCAAGAGACCAAGACCAGTACCCAGGCTTGGTGGTCCTGGTCTGGGTACCCCAGAGGGACTGAGACCCCCCACAAGACCAAGACCAGTACCCATGCTTTGGTGGTCCTGGTCTGGGTACCCCAGAGGGACTGAGACCCCCCCATGAGACCAAGACCAGTACCCAGACTTAGTAGACCTGGTCTGGGTACCCCAGAGTGACTGAGACCCCCCCATGAGACCAAGACCAGTACCCAGACTTAGTAGACCTGGTCTGGGTACCAGAGAGGGACTGAGACCCCCCAAGAGACCAAGACCAGTACCCAGGCTTGGTGGTCCTGGTCTGGGTACCCCAGAGGGACTGAGACCCCCCCATGAGACCCAGACCAGTACCCAGACTTAGTAGACCTGGTCTGGGTACCAGAGAGTGACTGAGACCCCCCCATGAGACCAAGACCAGTACCCAGACTTAGTAGACCTGGTCTGGGTACCAGAGAGGGACTGAGACCCCCCAAGAGACCAAGACCAGTACCCAGGCTTGGTGGTCCTGGTCTGGGTACCCCAGAGGGACTGAGACCCCCCCATGAGACCCAGACCAGTACCCAGACTTAGTAGACCTGGTCTGGGTACCAGAGAGTGACTGAGACCCCCCCATGAGACCAAGACCAGTACCCAGACTTAGTAGACCTGGTCTGGGTACCAGAGAGGGACTGAGACCCCCCATGAGACCAAGACCAGTACCCAGACTTGGTGGTCCTGGTCTGGGTACCCCAGAGTGACTGAGACCCCCCCATGAGACCAAGACCAGTACCCAGACTTAGTATACCTGGTCTGGGTACCCCAGAGGGACTGAGACCCCCCCAAGAGACCAAGACCAGTACCCAGACTTAGTAGACCTGGTCTGGGTACCAGAGAGGGACTGAGACCCCCCCACAAGACCAAGACCAGTACACAGACTTGGTGGTCCTTCTCTGGGTCTGTGTGAGTGACTGAGACCCCCTTCAGGACCAAGGCCAGTACCCAGACTTAGTAGACCTGGTCTGGGTACCCCAGAGGGACTGAGACCCCCCCATGAGACCCAGACCAGTACCCAGACTTAGTAGACCTGGTCTGGGTACCATAGAGGGACTGAGACCCCCCCATGAGACCAAGACCAGTACCCAGACTTAGTAGACCTGGTCTGGGTACCCCAGAGGGACTGAGACCCCCCCACAAGACCAAGACCAGTACCCAGGCTTGGTGGTCCTGGTCTGGGTACCCCAGAGTGACTGAGACCCCTTCACGAGACCAAGACCAGTACCCAGGCTTGGTGGTCCTGGTCTGGGTCTGTGTGAGTGACTGAGACCCCCTTCAGGACCAAGGCCAGTACCCAGGCTCGGTGGTCCTTCTCTGGGTCTGAGTGAGTGACTGAGACCCCCCCATGAGACCCAGACCAGTACCCAGACTTAGTAGACCTGGTCTGGGTACCAGAGAGGGACTGAGACCCCCCCACGAGACCCAGACCAGTACCCGGACTTGGTGGTCCTGGTCTGGGTCTGTGTGAGTGACTGAGACCCCCCATGAGACCAAGACCAGTACCCAGGCTTAGTAGACCTGGTCTGGGTACCAGAGAGGGACTGAGACCCCCCTACAGGACCAAGACCTTTACCCAGACTTAGTAGACCTGGTCTGGGTACCAGAGAGGGACTGAGACCCCCCTACAGGACCCAGACCTTTACCCGGACTTAGTAGACCTGGTCTGGGTACCAGAGAGGGACTGAGACCCCCCTACAGGACCAAGACCTTTACCCGGACTTAGTAGACCTGGTCTGGGTACCAGAGAGGGACTGAGACCCCCCCATGAGACCAAGACCAGTACCCAGACTTAGTAGACCTGGTCTGGGTACCCCAGAGTGACTGAGACCCCCCTACAGGACCAAGACCTTTACCAGGACTTAGTAGACCTGGTCTGGGTACCACAGAGGGACTGGGACCCCCCTACAGGACCCAGACCTTTACCCGGACTTAGTAGACCTGGTCTGGGTACCAGAGAGGGACTGAGACCCCCCATGAGACCAAGACCAGTACCCAAACTTAGTAGACCTGGTCTGGGTACCCCGGAGTGACTGAGACCCCCCCATGAGACCAAGACCAGTACCCAGACTTAGTAGACCTGGTCTGGGTACCATAGAGGGACTGAGACCCCCCCATGAGACCAAGACCAGTACCCAGACTTAGTAGACCTGGTCTGGGTACCATAGAGGGACTGAGACCCCCCCATGAGACCAAGACCAGTACCCAGACTTAGTAGACCTGGTCTGGGTACCCCAGAGTGACTGAGACCCCCCCATGAGACCAAGACCAGTACCCGGACTTAGTAGACCTGGTCTGGGTACCAGAGAGGGACTGAGACCCCCCTACAGGACCAAGACCTTTACCCGGACTTAGTAGACCTGGTCTGGGTACCAGAGAGGGACTGAGACCCCCCTACAGGACCAAGACCTTTACCCGGACTTAGTAGACCTGGTCTGGGTACCACAGATGGACTGGGACCCCCCTACAGGACCCAGACCTTTACCCGGACTTAGTAGACCTGGTCTGGGTACCAGAGAGGGACTGAGACCCCCCTACAGGACCAAGACCTTTACCCGGACTTAGTAGACCTGGTCTGGGTACCACAGAGGGACTGGGACCCCCCTACAGGACCCAGACCAGTACCCGGACTTAGTAGACCTGGTCTGGGTCTAGCTGAGAGACTCAGACCCCACTACAGGACCAAGACCTTTAGCCGGACTTAGTAGACCTGGTCTGGGTCTAGCTGAGTGACTCAGACCCCCCTACAGGACCAAGACCTTTAGCCGGACTTAGTAGACCTGGTCTGGGTACCCCAGAGGGACCTGGACCCCCTAGAGGACCAAGGCCAGCAGCCAGACCTCCTCTCACTCGCTGCTCAGCCCCCACCTTTTTTTTCGCCATAGTT
>JBAMJR010000498.1:47500-67500 GCA_038501785.1 Myoxocephalus aenaeus | reverse complement strand
GTGGACAACAGAGGATGCTGTACTAGGGCCACTTGGTTCTAACTAGGTAGCATGCTGCTACCGGAAGTTAGCTTTCTAGAGGGTCTACAGACTTGTGCTTTTAGAATCCTGTTCAAGGCTTCCAGGACAATGATCCCATCAAGTTTCAAGCACTTAAAATCTTTCCCTTAGGAGATATGAACCTTTGAAGGAGTAAAATTGGTGTTTTGGGGGGGTCTTCAAACCACTCCCACACAGAGATGCTAAGGGCTACAGAGTCACAACCAACATGGTTGGACCCCATTTGGGAGTGGCTACAACCTCAAAAAGAAAGCTAAGCTCTACCATGTTCAGAACAAAAAAAGCTCAGACCAGCTCAGACTCTTCAGGTGCTCTCAGGTTTGTTAGCCCTGACACCCTCTTGAAATCCTGGATTTCATACAGCCAATTAAGCCTTGTGGATGTTTTTAAGGGGATTTCACCCCATGACCTCATTGTAGGCCCTCTAATGAGTGTCTGTGAGAAAAATGGGAGAAAAATAATTAACAGTTAGGAGATTATGACCATTTTTGCACTCGTGAAAAAAGATCAAAGGGACATGGAATTAGGGTCGGGTTAGGGCCTTTAACCTGAAGCTTTTGGCCCCAGATTTGAGGGTATGGATGTTGCAAAGCCCCTCTTGGGTTATGAAAAGAATGCACATCTCTAAGTGGTTTTAAAGTAATTAATTTGAATTAAAAGACCTTTTCAAGATTTTGCCAGGGAGGATTCGACTACTTTTGGGAGTTTGGCACACAGCCAACGCCCTCTTGTGAATGTTTTGGAGGTGATTTCACCTCATGGCCTCATTGTAGGCACTGTCCTGAGTGTCTGTGAGAAAAATGGGAGTTTGAATATGAATATTTAGGAAATTATGGCATTTTTTACATTACAAAAACGTAAGGGAATTGGGGTCGAAAGTCACACTTTAGACCTGCTTTTGGGGCCCTTAACTTGTAGCTTTTGGCCCCAGATTTCAGGTTATGCATGTTGAGAAGCCCCTCTTAATTTAGGAAAAGAATGCACATCTCTAAGTGGTTTTAAAGTAATTAATTTTAATTAAAATACTTTTTCAAGATTTTGCAAGGGCGGTTTGGGCTACTTTTGAGTAAGGAATCAAGAATCCTTATAATTCAAAAACGGCGGATTGGACAACATTAACATGGGCAAAAAAGGTTGTCCATTCCTCCTCACAAGGGAGGAATGGACAACCTATTTTGCCCATGTTAAAGTTGTCCAATCCGCCGTTTTTGAATTATAAGGATACTTGATTCCTTACTTAAAAACGGCGGATTGGACAACATTAACATGGGCAGAATGTTGTCGAATTCTCCCTTGGAAACTATGGGTGCAACTTTACCAGTTCATGCTGGCAACAACATGGAAAAGAAAGCTAAGCTCTGACATGTTCAGAAAAAAATGACCTTCAATCTGAACAATATTAGCCTCATGACCTCATTGCAGGCACTCTGAGTGTCTGTGAGAAAAATTGGAGTTTAAATTTGAATATTTAGGAAATTACATATTATTAATACTTCGAAAAAAAAGTACTTAAAAAAAAAGACTACTTAAAAATAAAGTACTTCAAAAGACATAAAGTACTTTAGGAAACAAGTAGGTACCTCAAATAAATTAGTTCAAGTAAAAAAAAACATTAATACAATCATCTAAACAGTTCTCACTCGCTGCTCCTGCCCCCACCTTTTTTCTCAGATTCTTTGTGGGCGAAATCCCTCCCACCCGTTTGAAAACCCTGAATTAAAGACTGAATATATTACTCTAAAACTCAATGTTCTCTAGCAAGGCATTAGCTCACCTCGATAAGTGTTGGTCTTG
This sequence comes from Myoxocephalus aenaeus, assembly GCA_038501785.1. NCBI lineage: Eukaryota > Metazoa > Chordata > Actinopteri > Perciformes > Cottidae > Myoxocephalus > Myoxocephalus aenaeus. Next base: position 65,646 of record JBAMJR010000498.1, on the reverse strand, counting down.
TGATCAGCAGGTTGGCTGTTCGAATCCCGGTTCGGGCAAGTTTTTAAATGCGGGACCCTCCCTGGGTCCCGCTGGCTCTGAGCTACCCAGGAACGGAGGGCCAAGTCCGGGTGCGGGTCCCGGTCCTCTAGGGGGGTCCTGCTGGCTCTGAGCTACCCAGGAACGGAGGACCAAGTCCGGGTGCGGGTCCTGGTCCTCTAGGGGGGTCCTGCTGGCTCTGAGCTACCCAGGAACGGAGGACCAAGTCCGGGTGCGGGTCCCGGTCCTCTAGGGGGGTCCCAGTCCTCTAGGGGGGTCCTGCTGGCTCTGAGCTACCCAGGAACGGAGCACCAAGTCCGGCTGCGGGTCCCGGTCCTCTAGGGGGGTCCTGCTGGCTCTGAGCTACCCAGGAACGGAGCACCAAGTCCGGCTGCGGGTCCCAGTCCTCTAGGGGGGTCCTGCTGGCTCTGAGCTACCCAGGAACGGAGCACCAAGTCCGGCTGCTGGTCCTGGTCCTCTGGGGGGGTCCTGCTGGCTCTGAGCTACCCAGGGACAGAGCACCAAGTCCGGCTGCTCATGTTGCTCATCACTGTCTCGGGCGGGATTCGTACCGCTGACCTGCTCATTCCAAGACCAACACTTATCGCGCTGAGCTAGGTCTGGGTACAAATGCTACTTTTCTGCAGCAAGTTTCTATATTCACTGGTGGCGCACTTGTAGAATTCCTGGTTTCGAACCGAGATCACAGAACTTGATTCCGGGTGTTGCCGGTTCGAGACTCAGAGCAGGTAAAATAAGAAATTAACTTTTTGCTGTTTTTCTGCCCTGTAATCACAGGGCAGACTTTAACCTTTTGGGTTTGGGCCTTTAACTTGCAGCTATGGGTCCCATATTTGAGAGCAACTATCTTGAGAGTCCCCTCTTAATTTAGGAAAAGAATGCAGATCTCTAAGTGGTTCTAAAGTAATTAAAATACTTTTTTCAAGATTTTGCAAAGGCCGTTGGAGTAAGGAATCAAGAATCCTTATAATTCAAAAACGGCGGATTGGACAACATTAACATGGGCAAAATAAGTTGTCCATTCCTCCTCACAAGGGAGGAATGGACAACCTATTTTGCCCATGTTAATGTTGTCCAATCCGCCGTTTTTGAATTATAAGGATTTAAGTTCTCATGATAAAAAGTCTAAGTGTATGTTTTTTAGATGGTTCCTGAGGAATTGTGTCCAAAGGGTTCATAATTTAACGCTGATTCGAGATATCTATGTCTCATTGTGTACCTTTTCCAGATGGGAGGATTGGGGCGGGCGTCGAGGGACCAAAAGGGCGGATTGGGATTCGAATCGTAAGGATACTTTTTTTTCACTCATCCCGTACAATTTAACGCTGTGCCGAGATATCTACGTTTGGTCGCCGTACGTCGAACGGTGGCGGAGATCCCGCAGTTTAAAAATGTAAATCTGAATCCCGAAACTCTGTCCCTTAATCCGCCCAAATGTGCCCAATCCGCCGCCCCAATCCGCCCAAATGTGCCCAATCCGCCGCCGGCGGATTGGGACAAAACGGGCGGATTAAGGGACAGGTGCCCCAATCCGCCCAAGGTGACCCCATCCGCCGCCCTGAGACGCCCGTTTTGCCCCAATCCGCCGCCGGCGGCGGATTGGGCACATTTGGGCGGTTTGGGCTACTTTTGAGTAAGGAATCAAGAATCCTTATAATTCAAAAACGGCGGATTGGACAACATTAACATGGGCAAAAAAGGTTGTCCATTCCTCCTCACAAGGGAGGAATGGACAACCTATTTTGCCCATGTTAAAGTTGTCCAATCCGCCGTTTTTGAATTATAAGGATACTTGATTCCTTACTTAAAAACGGCGGATTGGACAACATTAACATGGGCAGAATGTTGTCGAATTCTCCCTTGGAAACTATGGGTGCAACTTTACCAGTTCATGCTGGCCCGGGTCCCAGTCCTCTAGGGGGGTCCTGCTGGCTCTGAGCTACCCAGGAACGGAGCACCAAGTCCGGCAACTATCTTGAGAGTCCCCTCTTAATTTAGGAAAAGAATGCAGATCTCTAAGTGGTTCTAAAGTAATTAAAATACTTTTTTCAAGATTTTGCAAAGGCCGTTGGAGTAAGGAATCAAGAATCCTTATAATTCAAAAACGGCGGATTGGACAACATTAACATGGGCAAAAAAGGTTGTCCATTCCTCCTCACAAGGGAGGAATGGACAACCTATTTTGCCCATGTTAAAGTTGTCCAATCCGCCGTTTTTGAATTATAAGGATACTTGATTCCTTACTTAAAAACGGCGGATTGGACAACATTAACATGGGCAGAATGTTGTCGAATTCTCCCTTGGAAACTATGGGTGCAACTTTACCAGTTCATGCTGGCCCGGGTCCCAGTCCTCTAGGGGGGTCCTGCTGGCTCTGAGCTACCCAGGAACGGAGCACCAAGTCCGGCAACTATCTTGAGAGTCCCCTCTTAATTTAGGAAAAGAATGCAGATCTCTAAGTGGTTCTAAAGTAATTAAAATACTTTTTTCAAGATTTTGCAAAGGCCTTTGGAGTAAGGAATCAAGAATCCTTATAATTCAAAAACGGCGGATTGGACAACATTAACATGGGCAAAATAAGTTGTCCATTCCTCCTCACAAGGGAGGAATGGACAACCTATTTTGCCCATGTTAATGTTGTCCAATCCGCCGTTTTTGAATTATAAGGATTTAAGTTCTCATGATAAAAAGTCTAAGTGTATGTTTTTTAGATAGTTCCTGAGGAATTGTGTCCAAAGGGTTCATAATTTAACGCTGATTCGAGATATCTATGTCTCATTGTGTACCTTTTCCAGATGGGAGGATTGGGGCGGGCGTCGAGGGACCAAAAGGGCGGATTGGGATTCGAATCGTAAGGATACTTTTTTTTCACTCATCCCGTACAATTTAACGCTGTGCCGAGATATCTACGTTTGGTCGCCGTACGTCGAACGGTGGCGGAGATCCCGCAGTTTAAAAATGTAAATCTGAATCCCGAAACTCTGTCCCTTAATCCGCCCAAATGTGCCCAATCCGCCCCCCAATCCGCCCAAATGTGCCCAATCCGCCGCCCCAATCCGCCCAAATGTGCCCAATCCGCCGCCGGCGGATTGGGACAAAACGGGCGGATTAAGGGACAGGTGCCCCAATCCGCCCAAGGTGACCCCATCCGCCGCCCTGAGACGCCCGTTTTGCCCCAATCCGCCGCCGGCGGCGGATTGGGCACATTTGGGCGGTTTGGGCTACTTTTGAGTAAGGAATCAAGAATCCTTATAATTCAAAAACGGCGGATTGGACAACATTAACATGGGCAAAAAAGGTTGTCCATTCCTCCTCACAAGGGAGGAATGGACAACCTATTTTGCCCATGTTAAAGTTGTCCAATCCGCCGTTTTTGAATTATAAGGATACTTGATTCCTTACTTAAAAACGGCGGATTGGACAACATTAACATGGGCAGAATGTTGTCGAATTCTCCCTTGGAAACTATGGGTGCAACTTTACCAGTTCATGCTGGCCCGGGTCCCAGTCCTCTAGGGGGGTCCTGCTGGCTCTGAGCTACCCAGGAACGGAGCACCAAGTCCGGCTGCGGGTCCCGGTCCTCTAGGGGGGTCCCGGTCCTCTAGGGGGGTCCTGCTGGCTCTGACCTACCCAGGAACGGAGCACCAAGTCCGGCTGCGGGTCCCAGTCCTCTAGGGGGGTCCTGCTGGCTCTGAGCTACCCAGGAACGGAGCACCAAGTCCGGCTGCGGGTCCCGGTCCTCTAGGGGGGTCCCAGTCCTCTAGGGGGGTCCTGCTGGCTCTGAGCTACCCAGGAACGGAGCACCAAGTCCGGCAACTATCTTGAGAGTCCCCTCTTAATTTAGGAAAAGAATGCAGATCTCTAAGTGGTTCTAAAGTAATTAAAATACTTTTTTCAAGATTTTGCAAAGGCCTTTGGAGTAAGGAATCAAGAATCCTTATAATTCAAAAACGGCGGATTGGACAACATTAACATGGGCAAAATAAGTTGTCCATTCCTCCTCACAAGGGAGGAATGGACAACCTATTTTGCCCATGTTAATGTTGTCCAATCCGCCGTTTTTGAATTATAAGGATTTAAGTTCTCATGATAAAAAGTCTAAGTGTATGTTTTTTAGATAGTTCCTGAGGAATTGTGTCCAAAGGGTTCATAATTTAACGCTGATTCGAGATATCTATGTCTCATTGTGTACCTTTTCCAGATGGGAGGATTGGGGCGGGCGTCGAGGGACCAAAAGGGCGGATTGGGATTCGAATCGTAAGGATACTTTTTTTTCACTCATCCCGTACAATTAAACGCTGTGCCGAGATATCTACGTTTGGTCGCCGTACGTCGAACGGTGGCGGAGATCCCGCAGTTTAAAAATGTAAATCTGAATCCCGAAACTCTGTCCCTTAATCCGCCCAAATGTGCCCAATCCGCCCCCCAATCCGCCCAAATGTGCCCAATCCGCCGACCCAATCCGCCCAAATGTGCCCAATCCGCCGCCGGCGGATTGGGCACATTTGGGCGGATTAAGGGACAGGTGCCCCAATCCGCCCAAGGTGACCCCATACGCCGCCCCAATCCGCCCGTTTTGCCCCAATCCGCCCGGGCATTTGGCCACCCTGTGGACAAAAGCGGTACTGGGGCGGATTGGCACACATTCTCGAAATCTCCCAAGATTTTTCACGCCTCGGCCGCGGGGGCCAGCGCTCCGGATTTCGCCTACCCGGTAGCGGAGGGGCCGCTCCGCCCGCCGCCGGCCCGCACTATTTTTGGAGGCCTCCTTTCCGTCCGTTAGGGAAGATTGAAAAATCCCGGTTTTCAAACCTTGCCTCCAATGCAAAAGTGTGCCGATCCGCCCGGAGGCTCCTAGGGCCGGTAAGGGAAAGTGCCCCGTTTGTCCCCAAAAATGCATTGAAACTCTGTTGGTTTGTCCCAATGCTACCCCGAAAGAAATGATTTGAGATTATTTTTAAAAACTGCCAAACGGCCAGCATGTAAACAGGGCCAAACGGGAACGAAACTTCCAAAGGGGGCACTCTGTGCCAAACGGGGCACCACTTGTGATGCGTGAAAATTCCACCGGGGGGCGGACTATGCACACTGTTCCATTCGGGAACTAAACTGCCAAATGGGCTACTTTTAGTAAGGATACGGGATGGTGTTTAACTTTCATTGGATCACATGTAAGTCTATGCACACTGTTCCATTCGGGAACTAAACTGCCAAATGGGCTACTTTTAGTAAGGATACGGGATGGTGTTTAACTTTCATTGGATCACATGTAAGTTCATGTCCAAAGGAGTTTTCGGGGCATATTGTGCCGTTTGGGTCAAACCTTGCTCAAATCACCTGGAAGTCATTGGATGGACTTGAAACCCTTGAATGACCATGAAACTGTTGGAAATTAGTGATTTGTCAGGACTAATATTGGAACTCGAACGTGGTGGACACCAGAGGACTCTGATCAAGAATCAGTTGGTTTTAGCTGGCTAGCATGCTGCTACCGGAAGTTAGCTTTCTAAAGGGTCTAGAGACTTGTCCTTTGAGTATGTCATTCTACGCATCCGTGACAATGCCCGTACCAAGTTTCAAGCAGTTTGACCCTTGTTCTAATGGAGTGTTTGGCCTTGGAAAGTGTGAATTTGGCTGTTTTGGGGTTCTATAAGCCACTCCCACGCAGAGATGCTAAGGGCTACAGAGACCTAACCAACATGGTTAGTTCTCATTTTGGGGTGGGTACAACATGAAAAAGAAAGCTAAGCTCTGACATGTTTAGAACAAAAGTGTCCCTTCTTAGGACAATTCGCATTAACATTCTGGCCATGTTAATTCATTCGGAGTGTCCCTTTTTGAAAAGTTAGGATACTTTTTTTTTATTCATTTCGTACAATTTAACGCTGTGCCGAGATATCTACGTCTGGACGCCGTAGGACGAACGGCGGCGGAGATATCGCGGGTTAAAAAGGTCGGGTTAGATCCCACGGAGGCGCCCCCGGATTGGCACTTTTCGTCCCGTTTGTCCGCCCCGTTTGGCACTTTTCGACCCGTTTCTCCAGGGTCGAAAAGTGCCAATCCGGGCACCCCCCCCCCGTTTGGCACATTTCGACCCGTTTGTCAGCCCCGTTTGTCACTTTTCGTCCCGTTTGGACCCCCACCCCGTTTGTCACTTTTCGACCCCCCCGTTTGTGTCCCAAAGTAGGGTCGATTTCTGCCAATTGGGGCCATGTCATTTTTTGAAAAAGCAGTTTCAGAGTCATTTCTCGCCTCGGGTGAGATATTGCTGGGTGCAATTAAAACACTTTAAAATCACTTTTTTACACAAAACTGGAGTATGGTGGACAACGAAGGATGCTCTACTAGGGCCACTTGGTTTGAACTTGCTAGCATGCTGCTACCGGAAGTTAGCTTTCTATAGGGTCTACAGACTTGGGCTTTTGGAATCCTGTTCAAGGCTACCAGGACAATGGTCCCATCAAGTTTCAAGCACTTTGACCCTTTCGCTGAGGAGATATGAACCTTTGAAGGAGTGAAATTGGTGTTTTTGGGGGGTCTTCAGACCACTCCCACGCAGAGATGCTAAGGGCTACAGAGTCACAACCAACATGGTTGGACCCCATTTTGGAGTGGCTACAACCTCAAAAAGAAAGCTAAGCTCTAACATGTTCAGAACAAAAAAAGCTCAGACCAGCTCAGAGTCTTCAGGTGCTCTCAGGTTTGTTAAGCCTGACACCCTCTTGAAATCCTGGATTTCATACAGCCAATTAAGCCTTGTGGATGTTTTTAAGGGGATTTCACCCCATGACCTCATTGTAGGCCCTCTACTGAGTGTCTGTGAGAAAAATGGGAGAAAAATAATTAATATTTAGGAAGTTATGGACATTTGTGCACTTGTCAAAAAAGATCAAAGGACAAATGCATGAGGGCCTGGTTAGGGCCCTTAACTTGCAGCTTTTGGCCCCAGATTTCAGGATACGTATGTTGAGAGTCCCCTCTTAATTCAGGAAAAGAATGCACATCTCTAAGTGGTTTTAAAGTAATTAATTTGAATTAAAAGACTTTTTGCCAGGGATGATTGGGCTGATTTGGGGAGTTTGGCCCACAGCCAACACCCTCTTGTGAATGTTTTGGAGGGGATTTCACCTCGTGGCCTCATTGTAGTCACTGTCCTGAGTGTCTGTGAGAAAAATGGGAGTTTAAATATTAATATTTAGGAAGTTATGGCATTTTTTATACTACAAAAAAACATAAGGGAATTGAGGTCAAAGGTCAAACTAAACCAGTTTTTGGGGCCCTTAACTTCCAGCTTTTGGCCCCAGATTTCAGGTGATATATGTTGAGAGTCCCCTCTTAAATTAGGAAAAGAATCCAGGTCTCTAAGTGGTTTTAAAGTAATTAATTTTAATTAAAAGACTCAATAATCCTTATGAATCAAAAACGGACAATCTGCACTAATTAACATGGGCAGAATGTTCATTCGATTTGTCCTAACAAAGGACAATTCGAATTAACTTTCTGCCCATGTTAATGCTGTCAGATTGGCACTTTTTAGGTAAGGATTAAAGAATCCTTATAAATCAAAAACGGACAATCTGCACTAATTAACATGGGCAGAAGTGTTAGCCCATGTGTCCCAAAGGCGGGTCGAATTCTGCCAATTGGGGCGATGTCATTTTTTGAAAAAGGCCTTTCAGAGGCATTTCTGGACTGGAGTGAGATGTTGCTGGGTGCAATTAAAACACTTTTAAATCACTTTTTTACACAAAACTGGAGTATGGTGGACAACGAAGGATGCTCTACTAGGGCCACTTGGTTTGAACTTGCTAGCATGCTGCTACCGGAAGTTAGCTTTCTATAGGGTCTACAGACTTGGGCTTTTGGAATCCTGTTCAAGGCTACCAGGACAATGGTCCCATCAAGTTTCAAGCACTTTGACCCTTTCGCTGAGGAGATATGAACCTTTGAAGGAGTGAAATTGGTGTTTTTGGGGGGTCTTCAGACCACTCCCACGCAGAGATGCTGAGGGCTACAGAGTCACAACCAACATGGTTGGACCCCATTTGGGAGTGGCTACAACCTCAAAAAGAAAGCTAAGCTCTAACATGTTCAGAACAAAAAAAGCTCAGACCAGCTCAGAGTCTTCAGGTGCTCTCAGGTTTGTTAAGCCTGACACCCTCTTGAAATCCTGGATTTCATACAGCCAATAAAGCCTTGTGGATGTTTTTAAGGGGATTTCACCCCATGACCTCATTGTAGGCCCTCTACTGAGTGTCTGTGAGAAAAATGGGAGAAAAATAATTAATATTTAGGAAGTTATGGACATTTGTGCACTTGTCAAAAAAGATCAAAGGACAAATGCATGAGGGCCTGGTTAGGGCCCTTAACTTGCAGCTTTTGGCCCCAGATTTCAGGATACGTATGTTGAGAGTCCCCTCTTAATTCAGGGAAAGAATGCACATCTCTAAGTGGTTTTAAAGTAATTAATTTGAATTAAAAGACTTTTTGCCAGGGATGATTGGGCTGATTTGGGGAGTTTGGCCCACAGCCAACACCCTCTTGTGAATGTTTTGGAGGGGATTTCACCTCGTGGCCTCATTGTAGTCACTGTCCTGAGTGTCTGTGAGAAAAATGGGAGTTTAAATATTAATATTTAGGAAGTTATGGCATTTTTTATACTACAAAAAAACATAAGGGAATTGAGGTCAAAGGTCACACTAAACCAGTTTTTGGGGCCCTTAACTTCCAGCTTTTGGCCCCAGATTTCAGGTGATATATGTTGAGAGTCCCCTCTTAAATTAGGAAAAGAATCCAGGTCTCTAAGTGGTTTTAAAGTAATTAATTTTAATTAAAAGACTCAAGAATCCTTATGAATCAAAAACGGACAATCTGCACTAATTAACATTGGCAGAATGTTCATGTTAATGTACTCAGATTGGCACTTTTTAGGTAAGGAATCAAGAATCGTTATAAAGAGACCTAGCCAACAGCAGCGCTTGCTGCTAACGGTAGTTAGCTTCCTAAAGGGTCTGCAGACTTCTTTCTAGGCATCAAGGGCAATGTGCCCGCAAAGTTTCTAAAGGTAAAAAAATCTCCCTCTCCGAGGTTCGAACCGGCGACCTTGTGTACGGGTCAAGCGACAATATTAATGTTAATTAATTGATGTTCTCGAAAAGGCTATTAAGGAATCAAGTATACTTATTATACAAAAACGGACATGCCGACGAGCCATATTAATGTTGTCGGATTGCACGCTCAAAGATTCAAACTCCAAAACAAATGAAGTATATTTCGCACAAGTGGTATCTACTTATCCAATTGTGCCAAACATACTAGTGTATTTTTACTTGGCGAGTTGCCTAATGTATTTAAAAAAGGTCACTTTTTGTCCCCCGTTTGTCACTTTAAAAGCACTTGTTTACATAAAATCGGAATATGGTGGACAACAGAGGATGCTCTACTAGGGCCACTTGGTTTTAACTAGCTAGCATGCTGCTACCGGAAGTTAGCTTTCTATAGGGTCTACAGACTTGTGCTTTTAGGATCTCATTTAAGGCATCCAATACGATGTTCCCTTCAAGTTGCAAAACGTTTCAAGCTGTTTTAGCATTTTTCTGACAATTGACTCTCCTCTTAATTTAGGAAAAGAATCCAGATCTCTAAGTGGTTTTAAAGTAATTAATTTGAATTAAAAGACTTAAAAAAAAAAAGAGTACTTAAAAATAAAGTACTTCAAAAGACATAAAGTACTTTAGGAAACAAGTAGGTACCTCCAATAAATTAGTTCAAGTAAAAAAAAACATTAATACAATCATCTAAACAGTTCTCACTCGCTGCTCCTGCCCCCACCTTTTTTCGCAGCTACTTTGTGGGCGAAATCCCTCCCACCCTTGTGAAAACCCTGAATGAAAAAACCCTGGTTCAAATCCCGGTTCGGGCTTTTTTTTTTTTAAATGTTTTTAAATGTTTTTTTTTTAGGTAAGTTATCAAGTATCCTAATGTATTACAAATGTTCATTAAACCACTCCTACTGGTGCTACAGAGTCATAGCCAACATGGTTGGGCCTCATTTAGGAGTGGCTACAACCTTATGTGTGAATAAACAGGAGGTCAGTGATTGATGGTACCAACATAACACATTTTACTGGACACATCAAACAATTATAACAATTATAACAACCACAACATTACAAAAGCCTCAGAAATCTCAATTATTAAATCTATACATATATTACACAAATCTAAAATTGAACATTATTATAAAATCTATACATATATTACACAAATCTGAAATTGAACATTATTATAAAATCTATACATATATTACACAAATCTAAAATTGAACATTATTATAAAATCTATACATATATTACACAAATCAAAAATTGAACATTATTATAAAATCTATACATATATTACACAAATCTAAAATTGAACATTATTATAAAATCTATACATATATTACGAAAAACAAGTGTGTGTCTGTGTGTGTGTGTCTTTGTGTGTGTGTCTGTGTGTGTGTGTCTGTGTGTGTGTCTGTGTGTGTGTGTCTGTGTGTGTTGTGTCTGTGTGTGTGTGTCTGTGTGTGTTGTGTCTGTGTGTGTCTCTATCTATGTTTTATTCCTTTTTTGCAAGTCGGGACCTCTCCCTCGCCCTCGTGACCCGCGTGATGGCCCGTTCCAGTGATTTCTTTGCCGAGAACGGCAGCGAGCCCTTAAAAGGGCTTAATAAAACCTTCGGGCTCTGCAGTTTCGTTAGAGGCGGTCTCTTCTTTGGAGTCTGTTGAGGAAGCACAAACAAAAACACATTGATTATTAGAGGTTTCATATTCACATAACTGTCATGTCATGTTAAATAATCTATTTTTACTTACACTTTCAACTCTCACTTCCTCCTCCTCCTCCTCCTCGTCCTCCTCATCCTCCTCGTCCTCGAGGCAGGAGTCACCTGACTCCTGATATTGGACGTCAGCATCACTTTCGCTGCTCTCGCTTACTTTGTGCCGTCTCTTTCTCGTGGATGTGGAGGGAGCGGCGGGGCTGGCGGCGGCGGTGGACATGGAGGGAGCGGCGGGGCTGGCGGAGGTGGAGGCAACGCCGGATGACGTATTTGGGGAGAGGACTTCATCAAACAAGCCCCTGACCCTCTGAATGTGCTTTATCCCCAAATTCATCGCATAATACTTTGATGCAGTTTTTGTGGAGTGGCACATCAGTGTCGACAGTTCTTCTCGGACCTTGGGATCGTGGTGATCCCTGACCTGGAAACATAAAAAAAGAGGAGCACAACATGTTTTTACTTGTTAGTAGAGCCGTCCAAGTGTTGTTGTAATAAAGCACCACAGGGAGAGTGAGTGATAAAAGAAACTTACATGTGAGGACACCGCGGTCCTTATATCTGTGAAGCTGGGCCTTCCGCGAAGGCCCATCTCCACCCACGCTGTCTGCATAAAACGCACAAGGGTTTTCACCGGCCCGTGGCCGGCCGTTACGAATACACGGTTGTTGCTGGGTTTAAGGCGGGCCCTCAACTCAACCCACTTTGTCAACCACCCGAATTCTGTAGCCGTCAAGAAGATCTGTGCGGCTCCAAAATCAGCCGCAGTCTTGTGATCCTCAACCTGCAAATACACAGAAAACCACATCAAACATTGAAAATAAAACACACCGTTGATGAGGCACTTGAGTGTAGAAACTTGTACGTACACAAATCATGAAGCCCCCGGAAGTGTCCTTAGCGGTTGCCGCCTTTGCCACCTCCTCCACCCGCATGTTGGTCAGGACGCCTGGGCGGAAGCCGTATATTGAGCAGACCATTGCGGAATAGTACCCGTAGAACGTATGGCGCAGGGACTGACTGTTGTCAGTCTCCATCTCCTCTGAAAGGACAGAAAACAAACCACCTTCAGCACATTGGACAGAGAGACAGAGAGACACAGAGAGAGAGAGAGAGAGAGAGGCAGGAGACAGGAGATGTAGATATGTCAACTGTCTTACCCAGTAATACAGGTATTCTTTGCCTGGCACACTCCTGACACGTCTTAAGGTCTTCGCGTGAGATGAGTCTCTCCAGTTTCCCCGTTTTAATACGAAATTGATGTATTACCACATCCTTGTTGAGACTTTTCAAGTTGGACTCAACAGCCCTCCTTACACCAATCAGCTGGGACTTGGTGAGTCGGGAGTGTTGAGGTGGCGTCTCTGCAAAGTAGCGTAGGAACTGGACGATGTTCCGAAGGTAAAAATTGGCCGTCGTTGGCTTCTTGTGGTTTTCCAGGAGTTTGGTGACGTAGCTGCAGAAAGAAACACAATTGATTTGCTGTTCACGTCTGTCTTGTGTCATAAGCGTTCCATTTGCATGGGAAAACAAGGCTTACCTCCTGATCCCGACGACATCATTTAAGAACTGCCATGTGGCTAAATTTGTCTTGCCGCAAGTCATAAAAAAAAGAAACGACTTGACCCGGCTAGACTTCGATTGAGCATTGTCCAGCCTCTTGGCGGACGGGTTGGTCCCCTCCTGATGTAGTTTGTATTCTCTCAGGTAGTCAGCTGTGATGTGAAATTCAAAAAGACTTGTTCATAATTTAACATTAAAATAGAGTCCTAAACCTCAAACACAGAATGTACTTTTCCTTCTTACAAATGGACTTCGGGAGGGGTAGATTTCTCATTCCCGTTGCTCGGCCGCTCCCTCTAAAGGCCTTGAACGGGCTCGTCCCCTCTCGGCTCTCAGAAATGGCGGCTGGTCCAGGGACCTGCTCCTCCTCTGAGGCAATGGCAGCCGCCTCCTGCTCGTCGCCACCTGTGACCTCCTCGTCACCGCCTGGGACCTCCTCGTCACCACCTGGGAAATTTTCTGGCGCGCTTACAACTAAAGCCCGCTGAGGAAGAAGAACGACAGAAATACAGAGGGTATAATAACTATTGTTATTTTCAAAACCAGTGTATGATAATTCTCATCTTTCAGCCAGCCACACTCACAGTTGCAGCTCTTTTATCAGCTTTTGCTATCCTCTGGTGGAGGCGCAGCGATTTGGAAAGTTCAAGTTCGAGTTCTTCCACTCGTTTGGTCAATTTGACAATGTCTTTTTTCCTTTGCAGGCATAATTCACGAGTGCACCGTTCTTCCTCTGGCTCTTCCTCCTCCCGGTTTCCAAGAAGGTGATCCTCCTGCTCTTCCTCTTCCTCCAGATCAAGTCGGGTGGCCATAGGTTTCGATGGCTCTGTGGCACGGAGTTGACTTAATTGCAAGATCATCGTTTTTCGCCTCGCCGTTTCCAAAGCCCCTTTTATCTCCTCCTCATTAAGCTCCGCGTGGCCCTCTTTCAGGTGTTTATCCACCCTTGTGCTGTTGTAGCAACAGCCCAGAATTGGACATTTTCCCTTGCGGAAAAAGATCCGTGCTGTCGAATAAGAGAGCAGGATCTTGCGCTCCTCTATATTATAGACGCAATGGCCCCTCTTCAAGTGGCAAGGCAATGCTGCATAAATCTTTTTGCAAAGGGGACAACTTCGAATTTTGTTAGATCTCGTCATTTCTGAAAGTAAAAAAAGATTATAAATCGTCAAAAAACTAAACTTCAAAAAATACTTCATAAAATACTCCTTAAAACATAAACAACTTCAATACGTTTCATTAAAATAAAAAGAACTAAAAAAATGGACAAAAAACTAAACTTCGAAAAATACTTCAAAAAATACTTCATAAAATACTCCTTAAAACATAAACAACTTCAATACGTTTCATTAAAATAAAAAGAACTAAAAAAATGGACAAAAAACTAAACTTCGAAAAATACTTCAAAAAATACTTCATAAAATACTCCTTAAAACATAAACAACTTCAATACGTTTCATTAAAATAAAAAGAACTAAAAAAATGGACAAAAAACTAAACTTCGAAAAATACTTCAAAAAATACTTCATAAAATACTCCTTAAAACATAAACAACTTCAATACGTTTCATTAAAATAAAAAGAACTAAAAAAATGGACAAAAAACTAAACTTCGAAAAATACTTCAAAAAATACTTCATAAAATACTCCTTAAAACATAAACAACTTCAATACGTTTCATTAAAATAAAAAGAACTAAAAAAATGGACAAAAAACTAAACTTCGAAAAATACTTCAAAAAATACTTCATAAAATACTCCTTAAAACATAAAAAACTTAAATACAACTTCTTAAAATATTACTTAAACATTTAATTAATCAAAGTGAACGACAAACTGTGACAACTTCAACGTAAAAACACTAAATTCTGGTAATAAGCAGTGAGTTACGTCTCTCCCTCATTTCATTAGTCACAGTCAAGGTCATGTAATGCATGAGTAATTAGTTTACAACTTCGACACATTTTACACTTAAACCACTCAAATAAAATAGTTAAAGTAAAAAAGCATGAATAAAACCATCTAAACAGTATATTTTTATGACATTTACAAGAGCTCAAGCGAGTGTGACTTACCGCTGCAGTGGTGAGACGCAAAATGGCAGCAGGTATGAGGTGTGGCTTATTCAGAGTTGTCGAATTAGTATGCGGAACAATTCTCAATAAAAATGATTAAAGTCCACTTTCACGAGTAAGTTTCTGTATTGACAGGTGGCGCTCATCTAGTGTCACTGCCTTTGGACCGAAAGGCCAGAGGTTCAAATCTCAGTCAAGGATTTTTTTTTTTTTTTTTTTTTTTTTAAAGTACTTTTATTCAGTACAATTTAGCACTGATCAGAGATATCTATGTTTGGACGCCGTACGACAAACTGCGGCGGAGATATCGCGGGTTAAAAAGTCGGTCCGGAATCCCACGGAGGCTCCCCCGACTCGGCACTTTTGGTCCCGTTTGTCCGCCCCGTTTGGCACATTTCGCCCCGTTTGTCACTTTTCGTCCCTCGTGCCCTTCCCTATTACAAAAAGTGACGATCTGAATGAATTAACATGGGACGGATGCTAATTCCATTTGTCCTTTGTGAGGACATTCCGAATTAACATTCCGGCCATGTTAATTAGTGCAGATTGGCACTTTTTAGGTAAGGAATCAAGAATCCTTATAAATCAAAAACGGACAATCTGCACTAATTAACATGGGCAGAATGTTAATTCGAATTGTCCTAACAAGGGACAATGCGACTGAACGTTCTGCCCATGTTAATGTACTCAGATTGGCACTTTTTATGTAAGGAATCAAGAATCCTTATAAAGAGACCTAGCCAACATGGTTGAGCCCTGTTTTGGGGCCCTTTGACTTGCAGCTATGGGTCCCAGATTGGAGGGCAACTATCTCGAGAGTCCCCTCTTAATTTAGGAAAAGAATCCAGATCTCTAAGTGGTTTTAAAGTAATGAATTTGAATTAAAAGACTCAATAATCTCGAATTTTCCCTTAGGACAACTCTGGTGCCCCTGGTACTCTAACTCTCGTGCCCCTGGTACTCTAAATCCAACTCTGGTGCCCCTGGTACTCTAACTCTGGTGCCCCTGGTACTCTAACTCCAACTCTGGTGACCCTGGTACTCTAACTCTAGATCTCGGAGCCCTGGTTCTCTAGAATAGTGGACTCTGTCTGATTTTCATCACTTTTTCCATTTTGCAAAAAGTTAAAGTTTTTTCAACAAGTGGTTTTAAAGTAATTAATTTGAATTAAAGACTGTTTTCCACATTTCGCCAGGGATGATTCAGCTATGGGTCCCAGATTGGAGGGCAACTATCTCGAGAGTCCCCTCTTAATTTAGGAAAAGAATCCAGATCTCTAAGTGGTTTTAAAGTAATTAATTTGAATTAATCCCTTGGAATTTTCCCTTAGGACAATTCGAATTAACATTCTGCCCATGTTAATTAGTGCAGATTGGCACTTTTTAGGTAAGGAATCAAGAATCCTTATAAATCAAAAACGGACAATCTGCACTAATTAACATGGGCAGAATGTTCACTCGAATTGTCCTAACAAAGGACAATTCGAATTAACTTTCTGCCCATGTTAATGCTGTCAGATTGGCACTTTTTAGGTAAGGATTAAAGAATCCTTATAAATCAAAAACGGACAATCTGCACTAATTAACATGGGCAGAATGTTAGCTCGAATTGTCCTAACAAGGGACAATGCGACTGAACGTTCTGCCCATGTTAATGTACTCAGATTGGCACTTTTTGGGTAAGGAATCAAGAATCCTTATAAAGAGACCTAGCCAACATGGTTGAGCCCTGTTTTGGGGGCCTTTAACTTGCAGCTATGGGTCCCAGATTGGAGGGCAACTATCTCGAGAGTCCCCTCTTAATTTAGGAAAAGAATCCAGATCTCTAAGTGGTTTTAAAGTAATTAATTTGAATTAAAAGACTCAAGAATCTTGAATTTTCCCTTAGGACAACTCTGGTGCCCCTGGTACTCTAACTCTGGCGCCCCTGGTCCTATAACTCTGGTGCCCCTGGTACTCTAACTCTGGCGCCCCTGGTCCTATAACTCTGGTGCCCCTGGTACTCTAACTCTGGCGCCCCTGGTCCTATAACTCTGGTGCCCCTGGTACTCTAACTCTGGCGCCCCTGGTCCTATAACTCTGGTGCCCCTGGTACTCTAACTCTGGTGCCCCTGGTATTCTAACTCTGGCGCCCCTGGTACTCTAACTCTGGCGCCCCTGGTCCTATAACTCTGGTGCCCCTGGTACTCTAACTCTGGCGCCCCTGGTCCTATAACTCTGGTGCCCCTGGTCCTATAACTCTGGTGCCCCTGGTACTCTAACTCTGGCGCCCCTGGTCCTATAACTCTGGTGCCCCTGGTACTCTAACTCTGGCGCCCCTGGTCCTATAACTCTGGTGCGCCTGGTACTCTAACTCTGGCGCCCCTGGTCCTATAACTCTGGCGCCCCTGGTACTCTAACTCTGGCGCCCCTGGTCCTATAACTCTGGTGCCCCTGGTCCTATAACTCTGGTGCCCCTGGTACTCTAACTCTGGCGCCCCTGGTCCTATAACTCTGGTGCCCCTGGTACTCTAACTCTGGTGCCCCTGGTACTCTAACTCTCGTGCCCCTGGTACTCTAACTCTCGTGCCCCTGGGACTCTAACTCTGGCGCCCCTGGTACTCTAACTCCAACTCTGGTGCCCCTGGTACTCTAACTCTGGCGCCCCTGGTACTCTAACTCTAGATCTCGGAGCCCTGGTTCTCTAGAATAGTGGACTCTGTCTGATTTTCATCACTTTTTCCATTTTGCAAAAAGTTTTTTCTCCAAGTGGTTTTAAAGTAATTAATTTGAATTAAAGACTGTTTTCCACATTTCGCCAGGGATGATTCAGCTATGGGTCCCAGATTGGAGGGCAACTATCTCGAGAGTCCCCTCTTAATTTAGGAAAAGAATCCAGATCTCTAAGTGGTTTTAAAGTAATTAATTTGAATTAATCCCTTGGAATTTTCCCTTAGGACAATTCGAATTAACATTCTGCCCATGTTAATTAGTGCAGATTGGCACTTTTTAGGTAAGGAATCAAGAATCCTTATAAATCAAAAACGGACAATCTGCACTCATTAACATGGGCAGAATGTTAATTCGATTTGTCCTAACAAAGGACAATTCGAATTAACATTCTGCCCATGTTAATTAGTGCAGATTGGCACTTTTTAGGTAAGGAATCAAGAATCCTTATAAATCAAAAACGGACAATCTGCACTAATTAACATGGGCAGAATGTTAATTCGAATTGTCCTAACAAGGGACAATGCGACTGAACGTTCTGCCCATGTTAATGTACTCAGATTGGCACTTTTTAGGTAAGGAATCAAGAATCCTTATAAAGAGACCTAGCCAACATGGTTGAGCCCTGTTTTGGGGGCCTTTGACTTGCAGCTATGGGTCCCAGATTGGAGGGCAACTATCTCGAGAGTCCCCTCTTAATTTAGGAAAAGAATCCAGATCTCTAAGTGGTTTTAAAGTAATTAATTGGAATTTTCCCTTAGGACAATTCGCATTAACATTCTGCCCATGTTAATTCATTCGGAGTGTCCCTTTTTGAAAAGTTAGGATACTTTTTTTTTATTCATTTCGTACAATTTAACGCTGTGCCGAGATATCTACGTCTGGACGCCGTAGGACGAACGGCGGCGGAGATATCGCGGGTTAAAAAGGTCGGGTTAGATCCC
>JBAMJR010000498.1:30000-42500 GCA_038501785.1 Myoxocephalus aenaeus | reverse complement strand
AAATCAGGCTGTGGACCACCTAGAAGCCCCGGGTTTGGCTTCCCGTGTTCAGGGGAAGCTCCTCTTCAATTCGGCATGGTCCCCGTGGTTCCAGGCCGGCTAACAGCGAAAGGTCAAAGGTCAGATGGCCTCCAAAGCCCTGAGCTCCCCAGCTAGAGGGAGTGTCTTCTGGGTCTGTCTGAGTGAGTGTGAGACCCCCCACGAGACCCAGACCAGTACCCGGACTTGGTGGTCCTGGTCTGGGTCTGTGTGAGTGACTGAGACCCCCCATGAGACCCAGACCAGTACCCAGGCTTGGTGGTCCTGGTCTGGGTCTGTGTGAGTGACTGAGACCCCCCATGAGACCCAGACCAGTACCCAGACTTGGTGGTCCTTCTCTGGGTACCCCAGAGGGACTGAGACCCCCCCATGAGACCCAGACCAGTACCCAGGCTTGGTGGTCCTTCTCTGGGTCTGTGTGAGTGACTGAGACCCCCTTCAGGACCAAGGCCAGTACCCAGGCTTGGTGGTCCTTCTCTGGGTACCCCAGAGGGACTGAGACCCCCCCATGAGACCCAGACCAGTACCCAGACTTGGTGGTCCTTCTCTGGGTACCCCAGAGTGACTGAGACCCCCCCACAAGACCAAGACCAGTACCCAGACTTGGTGGTCCTTCTCTGGGTACCCCAGAGGGACTGAGACCCCCCATGAGACCAAGACCAGTACCCAGACTTGGTGGTCCTTCTCTGGGTACCCCAGAGGGACTGAGACCCCCCATGAGACCAAGACCAGTACCCAGGCTTGGTGGTCCTGGTCTGGGTACCCCAGAGGGACTGAGACCCCCCCATGAGACCCAGACCAGTACCCAGACTTAGTAGACCTGGTCTGGGTACCATAGAGGGACTGAGACCCCCCCACGAGACCCAGACCAGTACCCGGACTTGGTGGTCCTGGTCTGGGTCTGTGTGAGTGACTGAGACCCCCCCACAAGACCAAGACCAGTACCCAGGCTTTGGTGGTCCTGGTCTGGGTACCTCTGAGTGACTGAGACCCCCCCACAAGACCAAGACCAGTACCCAGGCTTGGTGGTCCTTCTCTGGGTCTGACTGAGTGACTGAGACCCCCTTCAGGACCAAGGCCAGTACCCAGGCTTTGGTGGTCCTGGTCTGGGTACCCCAGAGTGACTGAGACCCCCCCACAAGACCAAGACCAGTACCCAGGCTTGGTGGTCCTTCTCTGGGTACCCCAGAGGGACTGAGACCCCCCATGAGACCAAGACCAGTACCCAGACTTGGTGGTCCTTCTCTGGGTACCCCAGAGTGACTGAGACCCCCCATGAGACCAAGACCAGTACCCAGGCTTTGGTGGTCCTGGTCTGGGTACCCCAGAGTGACTGAGACCCCCCCCACAAGACCAAGACCAGTACCCAGGCTTGGTGGTCCTTCTCTGGGTCTGAGTGAGTGACTGTGACCCCCCATGAGACCAAGACCAGTACCCAGACTTAGTAGACCTGGTCTGGGTACCATAGAGGGACTGAGACCCCCCCATGAGACCAAGACCAGTACCCAGACTTAGTAGACCTGGTCTGGGTACCCCAGAGTGACTGAGACCCCCCATGAGACCCAGACCAGTACCCAGACTTGGTGGTCCTTCTCTGGGTACCATAGAGGGACTGAGACCCCCCCACAAGACCAAGACCAGTACCCAGACTTGGTGGTCCTTCTCTGGGTCTGAGTGAGTGACTGTGACCCCCCATGAGACCAAGACCAGTACCCAGACTTGGTGGTCCTTCTCTGGGTCTGAGTGAGTGACTGTGACCCCCCATGAGACCAAGACCAGTACCCAGACTTAGTAGACCTGGTCTGGGTACCATAGAGGGACTGAGACCCCCCCATGAGACCAAGACCAGTACCCAGACTTAGTAGACCTGGTCTGGGTACCCCAGAGTGACTGAGACCCCCCCATGAGACCAAGACCAGTACCCAGACTTAGTAGACCTGGTCTGGGTACCATAGAGGGACTGAGACCCCCCCATGAGACCAAGACCAGTACCCAGACTTAGTAGACCTGGTCTGGGTACCCCAGAGTGACTGAGACCCCCCCATGAGACCAAGACCAGTACCCAGACTTAGTAGACCTGGTCTGGGTACCATAGAGGGACTGAGACCCCCCATGAGACCAAGACCAGTACCCAGACTTAGTAGACCTGGTCTGGGTACCATAGAGTGACTGAGACCCCCCCATGAGACCAAGACCAGTACCCAGACTTAGTAGACCTGGTCTGGGTACCAGAGAGGGACTGAGACCCCCCCATGAGACCCAGACCTTTACCCAGACTTAGGAGACCTGGTCTGGGTACCAGAGAGGGACTGAGACTCCTTTCAGGACCAAGGCCAGTACCCAGGCTTGGTGGTCCTTCTCTGGGTACCCCAGAGGGACTGAGACCCCCCCACAAGACCAAGACCAGTACCCAGGCTTGGTGGTCCTGGTCTGGGTACCTCTGAGTGACTGAGACCCCCCCACAAGACCAAGACCAGTACCCAGACTTAGTAGACCTGGTCTGGGTACCAGAGAGGGACTGAGACCCCCCATGAGACCAAGACCAGTACCCAGACTTAGTAGACCTGGTCTGGGTACCATAGAGTGACTGAGACCCCCCCATGAGACCAAGACCAGTACCCAGACTTAGTAGACCTGGTCTGGGTACCCCAGAGGGACTGAGACCCCCCCACAAGACCAAGACCAGTACCCAGGCTTGGTGGTCCTGGTCTGGGTACCCCAGAGTGACTGAGACCCCCCCATGAGACCAAGACCAGTACCCAGACTTAGTAGACCTGGTCTGGGTACCCCAGAGTGACTGAGACCCCCCCATGAGACCAAGACCAGTACCCAGACTTAGTAGACCTGGTCTGGGTACCAGAGAGGGACTGAGACCCCCCAAGAGACCAAGACCAGTACCCAGGCTTGGTGGTCCTGGTCTGGGTACCCCAGAGGGACTGAGACCCCCCCATGAGACCCAGACCAGTACCCAGACTTAGTAGACCTGGTCTGGGTACCAGAGAGTGACTGAGACCCCCCCATGAGACCAAGACCAGTACCCAGACTTAGTAGACCTGGTCTGGGTACCAGAGAGGGACTGAGACCCCCCAAGAGACCAAGACCAGTACCCAGGCTTGGTGGTCCTGGTCTGGGTACCCCAGAGGGACTGAGACCCCCCCATGAGACCCAGACCAGTACCCAGACTTAGTAGACCTGGTCTGGGTACCATAGAGGGACTGAGACCCCCCCATGAGACCAAGACCAGTACCCAGACTTAGTAGACCTGGTCTGGGTACCCCAGAGGGACTGAGACCCCCCCACAAGACCAAGACCAGTACCCAGGCTTGGTGGTCCTGGTCTGGGTACCCCAGAGTGACTGAGACCCCTTCACGAGACCAAGACCAGTACCCAGGCTTGGTGGTCCTGGTCTGGGTCTGTGTGAGTGACTGAGACCCCCCATGAGACCAAGACCAGTACCCAGGCTTAGTAGACCTGGTCTGGGTACCAGAGAGGGACTGAGACCCCCCTACAGGACCAAGACCTTTACCCAGACTTAGTAGACCTGGTCTGGGTACCAGAGAGGGACTGAGACCCCCCTACAGGACCCAGACCTTTACCCGGACTTAGTAGACCTGGTCTGGGTACCAGAGAGGGACTGAGACCCCCCTACAGGACCAAGACCTTTACCCGGACTTAGTAGACCTGGTCTGGGTACCAGAGAGGGACTGAGACCCCCCCATGAGACCAAGACCAGTACCCAGACTTAGTAGACCTGGTCTGGGTACCCCAGAGTGACTGAGACCCCCCCATGAGACCAAGACCAGTACCCAGACTTAGTAGACCTGGTCTGGGTACCAGAGAGGGACTGAGACGCCCCAAGAGACCAAGACCAGTACCCAGGCTTGGTGGTCCTGGTCTGGGTACCCCAGAGGGACTGAGACCCCCCACAAGACCAAGACCAGTACCCATGCTTTGGTGGTCCTGGTCTGGGTACCCCAGAGGGACTGAGACCCCCCCATGAGACCAAGACCAGTACCCAGACTTAGTAGACCTGGTCTGGGTACCCCAGAGTGACTGAGACCCCCCCATGAGACCAAGACCAGTACCCAGACTTAGTAGACCTGGTCTGGGTACCAGAGAGGGACTGAGACCCCCCAAGAGACCAAGACCAGTACCCAGGCTTGGTGGTCCTGGTCTGGGTACCCCAGAGGGACTGAGACCCCCCCATGAGACCCAGACCAGTACCCAGACTTAGTAGACCTGGTCTGGGTACCAGAGAGTGACTGAGACCCCCCCATGAGACCAAGACCAGTACCCAGACTTAGTAGACCTGGTCTGGGTACCAGAGAGGGACTGAGACCCCCCAAGAGACCAAGACCAGTACCCAGGCTTGGTGGTCCTGGTCTGGGTACCCCAGAGGGACTGAGACCCCCCCATGAGACCCAGACCAGTACCCAGACTTAGTAGACCTGGTCTGGGTACCAGAGAGTGACTGAGACCCCCCCATGAGACCAAGACCAGTACCCAGACTTAGTAGACCTGGTCTGGGTACCAGAGAGGGACTGAGACCCCCCATGAGACCAAGACCAGTACCCAGACTTGGTGGTCCTGGTCTGGGTACCCCAGAGTGACTGAGACCCCCCCATGAGACCAAGACCAGTACCCAGACTTAGTATACCTGGTCTGGGTACCCCAGAGGGACTGAGACCCCCCCAAGAGACCAAGACCAGTACCCAGACTTAGTAGACCTGGTCTGGGTACCAGAGAGGGACTGAGACCCCCCCACAAGACCAAGACCAGTACACAGACTTGGTGGTCCTTCTCTGGGTCTGTGTGAGTGACTGAGACCCCCTTCAGGACCAAGGCCAGTACCCAGACTTAGTAGACCTGGTCTGGGTACCCCAGAGGGACTGAGACCCCCCCATGAGACCCAGACCAGTACCCAGACTTAGTAGACCTGGTCTGGGTACCATAGAGGGACTGAGACCCCCCCATGAGACCAAGACCAGTACCCAGACTTAGTAGACCTGGTCTGGGTACCCCAGAGGGACTGAGACCCCCCCACAAGACCAAGACCAGTACCCAGGCTTGGTGGTCCTGGTCTGGGTACCCCAGAGTGACTGAGACCCCTTCACGAGACCAAGACCAGTACCCAGGCTTGGTGGTCCTGGTCTGGGTCTGTGTGAGTGACTGAGACCCCCTTCAGGACCAAGGCCAGTACCCAGGCTCGGTGGTCCTTCTCTGGGTCTGAGTGAGTGACTGAGACCCCCCCATGAGACCCAGACCAGTACCCAGACTTAGTAGACCTGGTCTGGGTACCAGAGAGGGACTGAGACCCCCCCACGAGACCCAGACCAGTACCCGGACTTGGTGGTCCTGGTCTGGGTCTGTGTGAGTGACTGAGACCCCCCATGAGACCAAGACCAGTACCCAGGCTTAGTAGACCTGGTCTGGGTACCAGAGAGGGACTGAGACCCCCCTACAGGACCAAGACCTTTACCCAGACTTAGTAGACCTGGTCTGGGTACCAGAGAGGGACTGAGACCCCCCTACAGGACCCAGACCTTTACCCGGACTTAGTAGACCTGGTCTGGGTACCAGAGAGGGACTGAGACCCCCCTACAGGACCAAGACCTTTACCCGGACTTAGTAGACCTGGTCTGGGTACCAGAGAGGGACTGAGACCCCCCCATGAGACCAAGACCAGTACCCAGACTTAGTAGACCTGGTCTGGGTACCCCAGAGTGACTGAGACCCCCCTACAGGACCAAGACCTTTACCAGGACTTAGTAGACCTGGTCTGGGTACCACAGAGGGACTGGGACCCCCCTACAGGACCCAGACCTTTACCCGGACTTAGTAGACCTGGTCTGGGTACCAGAGAGGGACTGAGACCCCCCATGAGACCAAGACCAGTACCCAAACTTAGTAGACCTGGTCTGGGTACCCCGGAGTGACTGAGACCCCCCCATGAGACCAAGACCAGTACCCAGACTTAGTAGACCTGGTCTGGGTACCATAGAGGGACTGAGACCCCCCCATGAGACCAAGACCAGTACCCAGACTTAGTAGACCTGGTCTGGGTACCATAGAGGGACTGAGACCCCCCCATGAGACCAAGACCAGTACCCAGACTTAGTAGACCTGGTCTGGGTACCCCAGAGTGACTGAGACCCCCCCACAAGACCAAGACCAGTACCCAGACTTAGTAGACCTAGTCTGGGTACCATAGAGGGACTGAGACCCCCCATGAGACCAAGACCAGTACCCAGACTTGGTGGTCCTTCTCTGGGTACCCCAGAGGGACTGAGACCCCCCCACAAGACCAAGACCAGTACCCAGGCTTTGGTGGTCCTGGTCTGGGTACCTCTGAGGTACTGAGACCCCCCCACAAGACCAAGACCAGTACCCAGACTTAGTAGACCTAGTCTGGGTACCATAGAGGGACTGAGACCCCCCATGAGACCAAGACCAGTACCCAGACTTGGTGGTCCTTCTCTGGGTACCCCAGAGGGACTGAGACCCCCCCACAAGACCAAGACCAGTACCCAGGCTTGGTGGTCCTGGTCTGGGTACCCCAGAGGGACTGAGACCCCCCACAAGACCAAGACCAGTACCCATGCTTTGGTGGTCCTGGTCTGGGTACCCCAGAGGGACTGAGACCCCCCCATGAGACCAAGACCAGTACCCAGACTTAGTAGACCTGGTCTGGGTACCCCAGAGTGACTGAGACCCCCCCATGAGACCAAGACCAGTACCCAGACTTAGTAGACCTGGTCTGGGTACCAGAGAGGGACTGAGACGCCCCAAGAGACCAAGACCAGTACCCAGGCTTGGTGGTCCTGGTCTGGGTACCCCAGAGGGACTGAGACCCCCCACAAGACCAAGACCAGTACCCATGCTTTGGTGGTCCTGGTCTGGGTACCCCAGAGGGACTGAGACCCCCCCATGAGACCAAGACCAGTACCCAGACTTAGTAGACCTGGTCTGGGTACCCCAGAGTGACTGAGACCCCCCCATGAGACCAAGACCAGTACCCAGACTTAGTAGACCTGGTCTGGGTACCAGAGAGGGACTGAGACCCCCCAAGAGACCAAGACCAGTACCCAGGCTTGGTGGTCCTGGTCTGGGTACCCCAGAGGGACTGAGACCCCCCCATGAGACCCAGACCAGTACCCAGACTTAGTAGACCTGGTCTGGGTACCAGAGAGTGACTGAGACCCCCCCATGAGACCAAGACCAGTACCCAGACTTAGTAGACCTGGTCTGGGTACCAGAGAGGGACTGAGACCCCCCAAGAGACCAAGACCAGTACCCAGGCTTGGTGGTCCTGGTCTGGGTACCCCAGAGGGACTGAGACCCCCCCATGAGACCCAGACCAGTACCCAGACTTAGTAGACCTGGTCTGGGTACCAGAGAGTGACTGAGACCCCCCCATGAGACCAAGACCAGTACCCAGACTTAGTAGACCTGGTCTGGGTACCAGAGAGGGACTGAGACCCCCCATGAGACCAAGACCAGTACCCAGACTTGGTGGTCCTGGTCTGGGTACCCCAGAGTGACTGAGACCCCCCCATGAGACCAAGACCAGTACCCAGACTTAGTATACCTGGTCTGGGTACCCCAGAGGGACTGAGACCCCCCCAAGAGACCAAGACCAGTACCCAGACTTAGTAGACCTGGTCTGGGTACCAGAGAGGGACTGAGACCCCCCCACAAGACCAAGACCAGTACACAGACTTGGTGGTCCTTCTCTGGGTCTGTGTGAGTGACTGAGACCCCCTTCAGGACCAAGGCCAGTACCCAGACTTAGTAGACCTGGTCTGGGTACCCCAGAGGGACTGAGACCCCCCCATGAGACCCAGACCAGTACCCAGACTTAGTAGACCTGGTCTGGGTACCATAGAGGGACTGAGACCCCCCCATGAGACCAAGACCAGTACCCAGACTTAGTAGACCTGGTCTGGGTACCCCAGAGGGACTGAGACCCCCCCACAAGACCAAGACCAGTACCCAGGCTTGGTGGTCCTGGTCTGGGTACCCCAGAGTGACTGAGACCCCTTCACGAGACCAAGACCAGTACCCAGGCTTGGTGGTCCTGGTCTGGGTCTGTGTGAGTGACTGAGACCCCCTTCAGGACCAAGGCCAGTACCCAGGCTCGGTGGTCCTTCTCTGGGTCTGAGTGAGTGACTGAGACCCCCCCATGAGACCCAGACCAGTACCCAGACTTAGTAGACCTGGTCTGGGTACCAGAGAGGGACTGAGACCCCCCCACGAGACCCAGACCAGTACCCGGACTTGGTGGTCCTGGTCTGGGTCTGTGTGAGTGACTGAGACCCCCCATGAGACCAAGACCAGTACCCAGGCTTAGTAGACCTGGTCTGGGTACCAGAGAGGGACTGAGACCCCCCTACAGGACCAAGACCTTTACCCAGACTTAGTAGACCTGGTCTGGGTACCAGAGAGGGACTGAGACCCCCCTACAGGACCCAGACCTTTACCCGGACTTAGTAGACCTGGTCTGGGTACCAGAGAGGGACTGAGACCCCCCTACAGGACCAAGACCTTTACCCGGACTTAGTAGACCTGGTCTGGGTACCAGAGAGGGACTGAGACCCCCCCATGAGACCAAGACCAGTACCCAGACTTAGTAGACCTGGTCTGGGTACCCCAGAGTGACTGAGACCCCCCTACAGGACCAAGACCTTTACCAGGACTTAGTAGACCTGGTCTGGGTACCACAGAGGGACTGGGACCCCCCTACAGGACCCAGACCTTTACCCGGACTTAGTAGACCTGGTCTGGGTACCAGAGAGGGACTGAGACCCCCCATGAGACCAAGACCAGTACCCAAACTTAGTAGACCTGGTCTGGGTACCCCGGAGTGACTGAGACCCCCCCATGAGACCAAGACCAGTACCCAGACTTAGTAGACCTGGTCTGGGTACCATAGAGGGACTGAGACCCCCCCATGAGACCAAGACCAGTACCCAGACTTAGTAGACCTGGTCTGGGTACCATAGAGGGACTGAGACCCCCCCATGAGACCAAGACCAGTACCCAGACTTAGTAGACCTGGTCTGGGTACCCCAGAGTGACTGAGACCCCCCCACAAGACCAAGACCAGTACCCAGACTTAGTAGACCTAGTCTGGGTACCATAGAGGGACTGAGACCCCCCATGAGACCAAGACCAGTACCCAGACTTGGTGGTCCTTCTCTGGGTACCCCAGAGGGACTGAGACCCCCCCACAAGACCAAGACCAGTACCCAGGCTTTGGTGGTCCTGGTCTGGGTACCTCTGAGGTACTGAGACCCCCCCACAAGACCAAGACCAGTACCCAGACTTAGTAGACCTAGTCTGGGTACCATAGAGGGACTGAGACCCCCCATGAGACCAAGACCAGTACCCAGACTTGGTGGTCCTTCTCTGGGTACCCCAGAGGGACTGAGACCCCCCCACAAGACCAAGACCAGTACCCAGGCTTGGTGGTCCTGGTCTGGGTACCCCAGAGGGACTGAGACCCCCCCATGAGACCAAGACCAGTACCCAGACTTAGTAGACCTGGTCTGGGTACCCCAGAGTGACTGAGACCCCCCCATGAGACCAAGACCAGTACCCAGACTTAGTAGACCTGGTCTGGGTACCAGAGAGGGACTGAGACGCCCCAAGAGACCAAGACCAGTACCCAGGCTTGGTGGTCCTGGTCTGGGTACCCCAGAGGGACTGAGACCCCCCACAAGACCAAGACCAGTACCCATGCTTTGGTGGTCCTGGTCTGGGTACCCCAGAGGGACTGAGACCCCCCCATGAGACCAAGACCAGTACCCAGACTTAGTAGACCTGGTCTGGGTACCCCAGAGTGACTGAGACCCCCCCATGAGACCAAGACCAGTACCCAGACTTAGTAGACCTGGTCTGGGTACCAGAGAGGGACTGAGACCCCCCAAGAGACCAAGACCAGTACCCAGGCTTGGTGGTCCTGGTCTGGGTACCCCAGAGGGACTGAGACCCCCCCATGAGACCCAGACCAGTACCCAGACTTAGTAGACCTGGTCTGGGTACCAGAGAGTGACTGAGACCCCCCTACAGGACCAAGACCAGTACCCAGACTTAGTAGACCTGGTCTGGGTACCAGAGAGGGACTGAGACCCCCCAAGAGACCAAGACCAGTACCCAGGCTTGGTGGTCCTGGTCTGGGTACCCCAGAGGGACTGAGACCCCCCCATGAGACCCAGACCAGTACCCAGACTTAGTAGACCTGGTCTGGGTACCAGAGAGTGACTGAGACCCCCCCATGAGACCAAGACCAGTACCCAGACTTAGTAGACCTGGTCTGGGTACCAGAGAGGGACTGAGACCCCCCATGAGACCAAGACCAGTACCCAGACTTGGTGGTCCTGGTCTGGGTACCCCAGAGTGACTGAGACCCCCCCATGAGACCAAGACCAGTACCCAGACTTAGTATACCTGGTCTGGGTACCCCAGAGGGACTGAGACCCCCCCAAGAGACCAAGACCAGTACCCAGACTTAGTAGACCTGGTCTGGGTACCAGAGAGGGACTGAGACCCCCCCACAAGACCAAGACCAGTACACAGACTTGGTGGTCCTTCTCTGGGTCTGTGTGAGTGACTGAGACCCCCTTCAGGACCAAGGCCAGTACCCAGACTTAGTAGACCTGGTCTGGGTACCCCAGAGGGACTGAGACCCCCCCATGAGACCCAGACCAGTACCCAGACTTAGTAGACCTGGTCTGGGTACCATAGAGGGACTGAGACCCCCCCATGAGACCAAGACCAGTACCCAGACTTAGTAGACCTGGTCTGGGTACCCCAGAGGGACTGAGACCCCCCCACAAGACCAAGACCAGTACCCGGACTTAGTAGACCTGGTCTGGGTACCAGAGAGGGACTGAGACCCCCCTACAGGACCAAGACCTTTACCCGGACTTAGTAGACCTGGTCTGGGTACCAGAGAGGGACTGAGACCCCCCTACAGGACCAAGACCTTTACCCGGACTTAGTAGACCTGGTCTGGGTACCACAGATGGACTGGGACCCCCCTACAGGACCCAGACCTTTACCCGGACTTAGTAGACCTGGTCTGGGTACCAGAGAGGGACTGAGACCCCCCTACAGGACCAAGACCTTTACCCGGACTTAGTAGACCTGGTCTGGGTACCACAGAGGGACTGGGACCCCCCTACAGGACCCAGACCAGTACCCGGACTTAGTAGACCTGGTCTGGGTCTAGCTGAGAGACTCAGACCCCACTACAGGACCAAGACCTTTAGCCGGACTTAGTAGACCTGGTCTGGGTCTAGCTGAGTGACTCAGACCCCCCTACAGGACCAAGACCTTTAGCCGGACTTAGTAGACCTGGTCTGGGTACCCCAGAGGGACCTGGACCCCCTAGAGGACCAAGGCCAGCAGCCAGACCTCCTCTCACTCGCTGCTCAGCCCCCACCTTTTTTTTCGCCATAGTTTCGGAGGAAATCCCCCCTCCCTCAGGAAGAAAAAACTTTAACTTTTTTCAAAATGGAAAAAGTGATGAAAATCAGACAGAGTCCACTATTCTAGAGTACCAGGGCTCCGAGATAGTTAGAGAACCAGGGGTCCGAGATCTAGATAACCAGGGGCACGAGAGTTAGAGAACCAGGGGCGCCAGAGTTCTAGAGAACCAGGGGCACGAGAGTTAGAGAACCAGGGGCGCGAGAGTTAGAGAACCAGGGGCGCGAGAGTCCTAGATAACCAGGGGCGCGAGAGTCAGATAACCAGGGGCGCGAGAGTTAGAGAACCAGGGGCACGAGAATCCTAGATAACCAGGGGCGCGAGAGTCCTAGAGAACCAGGGGCGCGAGATTCGGAGCACCAGGGGCGCGAGAATCGGAGTTAGAGAACCAGGGGCGCGAGATTCGGAGCACCAGGGGCGCGAGAATCTGAGTTAGAGAACCAGGGGCGCGAGATTCAGAGTACCAGGGGCGCGAGAATCGGAGCACCAGGGGCGCGAGAATCGGAGTTAGAGAACCAGGGGCGCGAGATTCAGAGTACCAGGGGCGCGAGATTCAGAGTACCAGGGGCACGAGAATCAGATTTAGAGTACCAGGGGCGCGAGACTCAGAGTACCAGGGGCACGAAACGGAGTGTAAGATAACAGACCGAAGATTACCTCTTTCATTATTTTACATTGACACACTTTGGTACGGTGCGACAAAATTACCTCTCGCACGATTTCAGAAACCCAGTTTTCAGAAAAAGACTTACCATGAGTTGAGGCCGGCTTTTCACAGGAATGGATGCCCACGATGAGTGAAGGCAGATCGGATGGTCTGGGCGGCCATAGAGGGTCCATGTCCTGGATAAAAAACACTTTGGTGAAAAATAAAAGGCGTTTGTGGAGGTACGCCTGTACATGCACGGATCCTTCTGGGATTTTGCAGAGCTTTTCTGGGCGTGGAGGGCGGCCGCGCGCGGTGTGTGGCG
>JBAMJR010000498.1:10000-20000 GCA_038501785.1 Myoxocephalus aenaeus | reverse complement strand
ATAGCCTGGTAGAGGGCTCCATCTTGTGGCGAAATCCGGGCATTACAAATTGAGCTTTTAATGCACTGACCTCTGCAAACCTGACCCGCCGACTGCGCTCTACAGCGGCCGCCGAGCAGGCTGTGGAGCACCTAGAAGCCTGCGGGTTGGCTTCCCGTCTTCAGGGGAAGCTCTTCTTTCCAACGCCGTTTTCCGCGAGAAGATTGGATAAGGATAAGGCACTTTCCAGGGTTGAAATGTGGCTCCCGGCCTTCTACTCCAATGCAGGCTTCGACTCCGGAGCACTAAAACGGCTGTGGAGCAGGCTCTGGAGCACCTAGAGGCCCGCGGGTTGGCTTGCATTTTTCAGGGGAACCTCCTCTTTCCAACGCCGTTTTCCGCGAGAAGATTGGAGCAGGGTAAGGCACTTTCCAGGGTTGAAATGTGGCGCGAGCTGTGCTTGGAGCTCCCTCCTGTGGCGACGTCCGGTACTGCATGCGGATTCACTAAAACGGTCCTAAATCAGGCTGTGGACCACCTAGAAGCCCCGGGTTTGGCTTCCCGTGTTCAGGGGAAGCTCCTCTTCAATTCGGCATGGTCCCCGTGGTTCCAGGCCTGCTAACAGCGAAAGGTCAAAGGTCAGATGGCCTCCAAAGCCCTGAGCTCCCCAGCTAGAGGGAGTGTCTTCTGGGTGTGTCTGAGTGAGTGTGAGACCCCCCCACGAGACCCAGACCAGTACCCGGACTTGGTGGTCCTGGTCTGGGTCTGTGTGAGTGACTGAGACCCCCCATGAGACCCAGACCAGTACCCAGGCTTGGTGGTCCTGGTCTGGGTCTGTGTGAGTGACTGAGACCCCCCATGAGACCCAGACCAGTACCCAGACTTGGTGGTCCTGGTCTGGGTACCCCAGAGGGACTGAGACCCCCCCACAAGACCCAGACCAGTACCCAGACTTGGTGGTCCTGGTCTGGGTACCCCAGAGGGACTGAGACCCCCCCACAAGACCAAGACCAGTACCCAGGCTTGGTGGTCCTTCTCTGGGTACCCCAGAGTGACTGAGACCCCCCATGAGACCAAGACCAGTACCCAGACTTGGTGGTCCTTCTCTGGGTACCCCAGAGTGACTGAGACCCCCCCACAAGACCAAGACCAGTACCCAGACTTGGTGGTCCTGGTCTGGGTACCCCAGAGTGACTGAGACCCCCCATGAGACCAAGACCAGTACCCAGACTTAGTAGACCTGGTCTGGGTACCAGAGAGGGACTGAGACCCCCCATGAGACCAAGACCAGTACCCAGACTTAGTAGACCTGGTCTGGGTACCATAGAGTGACTGAGACCCCCCCATGAGACCAAGACCAGTACCCAGACTTAGTAGACCTGGTCTGGGTACCCCAGAGGGACTGAGACCCCCCCACAAGACCAAGACCAGTACCCAGGCTTGGTGGTCCTGGTCTGGGTACCCCAGAGTGACTGAGACCCCCCCATGAGACCAAGACCAGTACCCAGACTTAGTAGACCTGGTCTGGGTACCCCAGAGTGACTGAGACCCCCCCATGAGACCAAGACCAGTACCCAGACTTAGTAGACCTGGTCTGGGTACCAGAGAGGGACTGAGACCCCCCAAGAGACCAAGACCAGTACCCAGGCTTGGTGGTCCTGGTCTGGGTACCCCAGAGGGACTGAGACCCCCCCATGAGACCCAGACCAGTACCCAGACTTAGTAGACCTGGTCTGGGTACCAGAGAGTGACTGAGACCCCCCCATGAGACCAAGACCAGTACCCAGACTTAGTAGACCTGGTCTGGGTACCAGAGAGGGACTGAGACCCCCCAAGAGACCAAGACCAGTACCCAGGCTTGGTGGTCCTGGTCTGGGTACCCCAGAGGGACTGAGACCCCCCCATGAGACCCAGACCAGTACCCAGACTTAGTAGACCTGGTCTGGGTACCATAGAGGGACTGAGACCCCCCCATGAGACCAAGACCAGTACCCAGACTTAGTAGACCTGGTCTGGGTACCCCAGAGGGACTGAGACCCCCCCACAAGACCAAGACCAGTACCCAGGCTTGGTGGTCCTGGTCTGGGTACCCCAGAGTGACTGAGACCCCTTCACGAGACCAAGACCAGTACCCAGGCTTGGTGGTCCTGGTCTGGGTCTGTGTGAGTGACTGAGACCCCCCATGAGACCAAGACCAGTACCCAGGCTTAGTAGACCTGGTCTGGGTACCAGAGAGGGACTGAGACCCCCCTACAGGACCAAGACCTTTACCCAGACTTAGTAGACCTGGTCTGGGTACCAGAGAGGGACTGAGACCCCCCTACAGGACCCAGACCTTTACCCGGACTTAGTAGACCTGGTCTGGGTACCAGAGAGGGACTGAGACCCCCCTACAGGACCAAGACCTTTACCCGGACTTAGTAGACCTGGTCTGGGTACCAGAGAGGGACTGAGACCCCCCCATGAGACCAAGACCAGTACCCAGACTTAGTAGACCTGGTCTGGGTACCCCAGAGTGACTGAGACCCCCCCATGAGACCAAGACCAGTACCCAGACTTAGTAGACCTGGTCTGGGTACCAGAGAGGGACTGAGACGCCCCAAGAGACCAAGACCAGTACCCAGGCTTGGTGGTCCTGGTCTGGGTACCCCAGAGGGACTGAGACCCCCCACAAGACCAAGACCAGTACCCATGCTTTGGTGGTCCTGGTCTGGGTACCCCAGAGGGACTGAGACCCCCCCATGAGACCAAGACCAGTACCCAGACTTAGTAGACCTGGTCTGGGTACCCCAGAGTGACTGAGACCCCCCCATGAGACCAAGACCAGTACCCAGACTTAGTAGACCTGGTCTGGGTACCAGAGAGGGACTGAGACCCCCCAAGAGACCAAGACCAGTACCCAGGCTTGGTGGTCCTGGTCTGGGTACCCCAGAGGGACTGAGACCCCCCCATGAGACCCAGACCAGTACCCAGACTTAGTAGACCTGGTCTGGGTACCAGAGAGTGACTGAGACCCCCCCATGAGACCAAGACCAGTACCCAGACTTAGTAGACCTGGTCTGGGT
This sequence comes from Myoxocephalus aenaeus, assembly GCA_038501785.1. Taxonomy (NCBI): domain Eukaryota; kingdom Metazoa; phylum Chordata; class Actinopteri; order Perciformes; family Cottidae; genus Myoxocephalus; species Myoxocephalus aenaeus. Next base: position 16,956 of record JBAMJR010000498.1, on the reverse strand, counting down.
ACCAGAGAGGGACTGAGACCCCCCAAGAGACCAAGACCAGTACCCAGGCTTGGTGGTCCTGGTCTGGGTACCCCAGAGGGACTGAGACCCCCCCATGAGACCCAGACCAGTACCCAGACTTAGTAGACCTGGTCTGGGTACCAGAGAGTGACTGAGACCCCCCCATGAGACCAAGACCAGTACCCAGACTTAGTAGACCTGGTCTGGGTACCAGAGAGGGACTGAGACCCCCCATGAGACCAAGACCAGTACCCAGACTTGGTGGTCCTGGTCTGGGTACCCCAGAGTGACTGAGACCCCCCCATGAGACCAAGACCAGTACCCAGACTTAGTATACCTGGTCTGGGTACCCCAGAGGGACTGAGACCCCCCCAAGAGACCAAGACCAGTACCCAGACTTAGTAGACCTGGTCTGGGTACCAGAGAGGGACTGAGACCCCCCCACAAGACCAAGACCAGTACACAGACTTGGTGGTCCTTCTCTGGGTCTGTGTGAGTGACTGAGACCCCCTTCAGGACCAAGGCCAGTACCCAGACTTAGTAGACCTGGTCTGGGTACCCCAGAGGGACTGAGACCCCCCCATGAGACCCAGACCAGTACCCAGACTTAGTAGACCTGGTCTGGGTACCATAGAGGGACTGAGACCCCCCCATGAGACCAAGACCAGTACCCAGACTTAGTAGACCTGGTCTGGGTACCCCAGAGGGACTGAGACCCCCCCACAAGACCAAGACCAGTACCCAGGCTTGGTGGTCCTGGTCTGGGTACCCCAGAGTGACTGAGACCCCTTCACGAGACCAAGACCAGTACCCAGGCTTGGTGGTCCTGGTCTGGGTCTGTGTGAGTGACTGAGACCCCCTTCAGGACCAAGGCCAGTACCCAGGCTCGGTGGTCCTTCTCTGGGTCTGAGTGAGTGACTGAGACCCCCCCATGAGACCCAGACCAGTACCCAGACTTAGTAGACCTGGTCTGGGTACCAGAGAGGGACTGAGACCCCCCCACGAGACCCAGACCAGTACCCGGACTTGGTGGTCCTGGTCTGGGTCTGTGTGAGTGACTGAGACCCCCCATGAGACCAAGACCAGTACCCAGGCTTAGTAGACCTGGTCTGGGTACCAGAGAGGGACTGAGACCCCCCTACAGGACCAAGACCTTTACCCAGACTTAGTAGACCTGGTCTGGGTACCAGAGAGGGACTGAGACCCCCCTACAGGACCCAGACCTTTACCCGGACTTAGTAGACCTGGTCTGGGTACCAGAGAGGGACTGAGACCCCCCTACAGGACCAAGACCTTTACCCGGACTTAGTAGACCTGGTCTGGGTACCAGAGAGGGACTGAGACCCCCCCATGAGACCAAGACCAGTACCCAGACTTAGTAGACCTGGTCTGGGTACCCCAGAGTGACTGAGACCCCCCTACAGGACCAAGACCTTTACCAGGACTTAGTAGACCTGGTCTGGGTACCACAGAGGGACTGGGACCCCCCTACAGGACCCAGACCTTTACCCGGACTTAGTAGACCTGGTCTGGGTACCAGAGAGGGACTGAGACCCCCCATGAGACCAAGACCAGTACCCAAACTTAGTAGACCTGGTCTGGGTACCCCGGAGTGACTGAGACCCCCCCATGAGACCAAGACCAGTACCCAGACTTAGTAGACCTGGTCTGGGTACCATAGAGGGACTGAGACCCCCCCATGAGACCAAGACCAGTACCCAGACTTAGTAGACCTGGTCTGGGTACCATAGAGGGACTGAGACCCCCCCATGAGACCAAGACCAGTACCCAGACTTAGTAGACCTGGTCTGGGTACCCCAGAGTGACTGAGACCCCCCCACAAGACCAAGACCAGTACCCAGACTTAGTAGACCTAGTCTGGGTACCATAGAGGGACTGAGACCCCCCATGAGACCAAGACCAGTACCCAGACTTGGTGGTCCTTCTCTGGGTACCCCAGAGGGACTGAGACCCCCCCACAAGACCAAGACCAGTACCCAGGCTTTGGTGGTCCTGGTCTGGGTACCTCTGAGGTACTGAGACCCCCCCACAAGACCAAGACCAGTACCCAGACTTAGTAGACCTAGTCTGGGTACCATAGAGGGACTGAGACCCCCCATGAGACCAAGACCAGTACCCAGACTTGGTGGTCCTTCTCTGGGTACCCCAGAGGGACTGAGACCCCCCCACAAGACCAAGACCAGTACCCAGGCTTGGTGGTCCTGGTCTGGGTACCCCAGAGGGACTGAGACCCCCCACAAGACCAAGACCAGTACCCATGCTTTGGTGGTCCTGGTCTGGGTACCCCAGAGGGACTGAGACCCCCCCATGAGACCAAGACCAGTACCCAGACTTAGTAGACCTGGTCTGGGTACCCCAGAGTGACTGAGACCCCCCCATGAGACCAAGACCAGTACCCAGACTTAGTAGACCTGGTCTGGGTACCAGAGAGGGACTGAGACGCCCCAAGAGACCAAGACCAGTACCCAGGCTTGGTGGTCCTGGTCTGGGTACCCCAGAGGGACTGAGACCCCCCACAAGACCAAGACCAGTACCCATGCTTTGGTGGTCCTGGTCTGGGTACCCCAGAGGGACTGAGACCCCCCCATGAGACCAAGACCAGTACCCAGACTTAGTAGACCTGGTCTGGGTACCCCAGAGTGACTGAGACCCCCCCATGAGACCAAGACCAGTACCCAGACTTAGTAGACCTGGTCTGGGTACCAGAGAGGGACTGAGACCCCCCAAGAGACCAAGACCAGTACCCAGGCTTGGTGGTCCTGGTCTGGGTACCCCAGAGGGACTGAGACCCCCCCATGAGACCCAGACCAGTACCCAGACTTAGTAGACCTGGTCTGGGTACCAGAGAGTGACTGAGACCCCCCCATGAGACCAAGACCAGTACCCAGACTTAGTAGACCTGGTCTGGGTACCAGAGAGGGACTGAGACCCCCCAAGAGACCAAGACCAGTACCCAGGCTTGGTGGTCCTGGTCTGGGTACCCCAGAGGGACTGAGACCCCCCCATGAGACCCAGACCAGTACCCAGACTTAGTAGACCTGGTCTGGGTACCAGAGAGTGACTGAGACCCCCCCATGAGACCAAGACCAGTACCCAGACTTAGTAGACCTGGTCTGGGTACCAGAGAGGGACTGAGACCCCCCATGAGACCAAGACCAGTACCCAGACTTGGTGGTCCTGGTCTGGGTACCCCAGAGTGACTGAGACCCCCCCATGAGACCAAGACCAGTACCCAGACTTAGTATACCTGGTCTGGGTACCCCAGAGGGACTGAGACCCCCCCAAGAGACCAAGACCAGTACCCAGACTTAGTAGACCTGGTCTGGGTACCAGAGAGGGACTGAGACCCCCCCACAAGACCAAGACCAGTACACAGACTTGGTGGTCCTTCTCTGGGTCTGTGTGAGTGACTGAGACCCCCTTCAGGACCAAGGCCAGTACCCAGACTTAGTAGACCTGGTCTGGGTACCCCAGAGGGACTGAGACCCCCCCATGAGACCCAGACCAGTACCCAGACTTAGTAGACCTGGTCTGGGTACCATAGAGGGACTGAGACCCCCCCATGAGACCAAGACCAGTACCCAGACTTAGTAGACCTGGTCTGGGTACCCCAGAGGGACTGAGACCCCCCCACAAGACCAAGACCAGTACCCAGGCTTGGTGGTCCTGGTCTGGGTACCCCAGAGTGACTGAGACCCCTTCACGAGACCAAGACCAGTACCCAGGCTTGGTGGTCCTGGTCTGGGTCTGTGTGAGTGACTGAGACCCCCTTCAGGACCAAGGCCAGTACCCAGGCTCGGTGGTCCTTCTCTGGGTCTGAGTGAGTGACTGAGACCCCCCCATGAGACCCAGACCAGTACCCAGACTTAGTAGACCTGGTCTGGGTACCAGAGAGGGACTGAGACCCCCCCACGAGACCCAGACCAGTACCCGGACTTGGTGGTCCTGGTCTGGGTCTGTGTGAGTGACTGAGACCCCCCATGAGACCAAGACCAGTACCCAGGCTTAGTAGACCTGGTCTGGGTACCAGAGAGGGACTGAGACCCCCCTACAGGACCAAGACCTTTACCCAGACTTAGTAGACCTGGTCTGGGTACCAGAGAGGGACTGAGACCCCCCTACAGGACCCAGACCTTTACCCGGACTTAGTAGACCTGGTCTGGGTACCAGAGAGGGACTGAGACCCCCCTACAGGACCAAGACCTTTACCCGGACTTAGTAGACCTGGTCTGGGTACCAGAGAGGGACTGAGACCCCCCCATGAGACCAAGACCAGTACCCAGACTTAGTAGACCTGGTCTGGGTACCCCAGAGTGACTGAGACCCCCCTACAGGACCAAGACCTTTACCAGGACTTAGTAGACCTGGTCTGGGTACCACAGAGGGACTGGGACCCCCCTACAGGACCCAGACCTTTACCCGGACTTAGTAGACCTGGTCTGGGTACCAGAGAGGGACTGAGACCCCCCATGAGACCAAGACCAGTACCCAAACTTAGTAGACCTGGTCTGGGTACCCCGGAGTGACTGAGACCCCCCCATGAGACCAAGACCAGTACCCAGACTTAGTAGACCTGGTCTGGGTACCATAGAGGGACTGAGACCCCCCCATGAGACCAAGACCAGTACCCAGACTTAGTAGACCTGGTCTGGGTACCATAGAGGGACTGAGACCCCCCCATGAGACCAAGACCAGTACCCAGACTTAGTAGACCTGGTCTGGGTACCCCAGAGTGACTGAGACCCCCCCACAAGACCAAGACCAGTACCCAGACTTAGTAGACCTAGTCTGGGTACCATAGAGGGACTGAGACCCCCCATGAGACCAAGACCAGTACCCAGACTTGGTGGTCCTTCTCTGGGTACCCCAGAGGGACTGAGACCCCCCCACAAGACCAAGACCAGTACCCAGGCTTTGGTGGTCCTGGTCTGGGTACCTCTGAGGTACTGAGACCCCCCCACAAGACCAAGACCAGTACCCAGACTTAGTAGACCTAGTCTGGGTACCATAGAGGGACTGAGACCCCCCATGAGACCAAGACCAGTACCCAGACTTGGTGGTCCTTCTCTGGGTACCCCAGAGGGACTGAGACCCCCCCACAAGACCAAGACCAGTACCCAGGCTTGGTGGTCCTGGTCTGGGTACCCCAGAGGGACTGAGACCCCCCCATGAGACCAAGACCAGTACCCAGACTTAGTAGACCTGGTCTGGGTACCCCAGAGTGACTGAGACCCCCCCATGAGACCAAGACCAGTACCCAGACTTAGTAGACCTGGTCTGGGTACCAGAGAGGGACTGAGACGCCCCAAGAGACCAAGACCAGTACCCAGGCTTGGTGGTCCTGGTCTGGGTACCCCAGAGGGACTGAGACCCCCCACAAGACCAAGACCAGTACCCATGCTTTGGTGGTCCTGGTCTGGGTACCCCAGAGGGACTGAGACCCCCCCATGAGACCAAGACCAGTACCCAGACTTAGTAGACCTGGTCTGGGTACCCCAGAGTGACTGAGACCCCCCCATGAGACCAAGACCAGTACCCAGACTTAGTAGACCTGGTCTGGGTACCAGAGAGGGACTGAGACCCCCCAAGAGACCAAGACCAGTACCCAGGCTTGGTGGTCCTGGTCTGGGTACCCCAGAGGGACTGAGACCCCCCCATGAGACCCAGACCAGTACCCAGACTTAGTAGACCTGGTCTGGGTACCAGAGAGTGACTGAGACCCCCCTACAGGACCAAGACCAGTACCCAGACTTAGTAGACCTGGTCTGGGTACCAGAGAGGGACTGAGACCCCCCAAGAGACCAAGACCAGTACCCAGGCTTGGTGGTCCTGGTCTGGGTACCCCAGAGGGACTGAGACCCCCCCATGAGACCCAGACCAGTACCCAGACTTAGTAGACCTGGTCTGGGTACCAGAGAGTGACTGAGACCCCCCCATGAGACCAAGACCAGTACCCAGACTTAGTAGACCTGGTCTGGGTACCAGAGAGGGACTGAGACCCCCCATGAGACCAAGACCAGTACCCAGACTTGGTGGTCCTGGTCTGGGTACCCCAGAGTGACTGAGACCCCCCCATGAGACCAAGACCAGTACCCAGACTTAGTATACCTGGTCTGGGTACCCCAGAGGGACTGAGACCCCCCCAAGAGACCAAGACCAGTACCCAGACTTAGTAGACCTGGTCTGGGTACCAGAGAGGGACTGAGACCCCCCCACAAGACCAAGACCAGTACACAGACTTGGTGGTCCTTCTCTGGGTCTGTGTGAGTGACTGAGACCCCCTTCAGGACCAAGGCCAGTACCCAGACTTAGTAGACCTGGTCTGGGTACCCCAGAGGGACTGAGACCCCCCCATGAGACCCAGACCAGTACCCAGACTTAGTAGACCTGGTCTGGGTACCATAGAGGGACTGAGACCCCCCCATGAGACCAAGACCAGTACCCAGACTTAGTAGACCTGGTCTGGGTACCCCAGAGGGACTGAGACCCCCCCACAAGACCAAGACCAGTACCCGGACTTAGTAGACCTGGTCTGGGTACCAGAGAGGGACTGAGACCCCCCTACAGGACCAAGACCTTTACCCGGACTTAGTAGACCTGGTCTGGGTACCAGAGAGGGACTGAGACCCCCCTACAGGACCAAGACCTTTACCCGGACTTAGTAGACCTGGTCTGGGTACCACAGATGGACTGGGACCCCCCTACAGGACCCAGACCTTTACCCGGACTTAGTAGACCTGGTCTGGGTACCAGAGAGGGACTGAGACCCCCCTACAGGACCAAGACCTTTACCCGGACTTAGTAGACCTGGTCTGGGTACCACAGAGGGACTGGGACCCCCCTACAGGACCCAGACCAGTACCCGGACTTAGTAGACCTGGTCTGGGTCTAGCTGAGAGACTCAGACCCCACTACAGGACCAAGACCTTTAGCCG